>JAGFMF010011756.1:1802897-2016076 GCA_019455555.1 Galemys pyrenaicus | reverse complement strand
AATCAAAATCAAGATGACAGTTGCCATTGCTAACCTCCCCACGGGTCTCTCACCCACATCTGTTCCAACCAGTCCAAGACCAAAAAGCAAGCGCAGTTTTTTCGCATGTCCCTCTGCTCCACGTGCTTCATCCAGGTCTCCTTGCTATTCTTCATCTTCCTTTCTTCCTCCTCTCTTCTCTGCAGAAATCTTCTTCTTTTCCTCCTCAGCTCCACCCACTTAGGGCGGAACCAGGATTTTGAAACTTCCCCTTTTCCTGGAACAACCATGTTACAAAACCAAACAAAGGATTCAACAAAAGCAAGCTTCATTTTTTCTAAAAAAATAACTATTTTCTTATATCATTGTTCATTTTTGATTTTCTCTCCTCAGGTATAGTACCCATGTTTCTCTACTACCAAAGCACTGGTGACCTAAAACTTGAAAAGTGACCCTTGAAAGATGACCACAGGTCTGAGGCATCCAGGAGGGGAGAAGGAAGGAGAGGAAGAATCAGGGAAGCAGGGAGCATGGTGGACTCTGGTGGAGGACTGTGGGTGCTTTGGTGGTGGCTAAACTGTGGTGACCACACCTGAGGAAGAGATTTTATGTTGTGAAGAAACAAGTAATGGTGTGAAATAATGGCATGTGATTAATAAAAAAAATAACTTTAATAGGCTCTGGCGCATAGGGACTGTCTGGTGCTGCCTTGAATGGGGCAAAGGGTGTGGTTTTAGTGGTCTGTAGTGTGAGTGCCTGATGAGGAAGGGATTGGAAATGTGACTGAATCAGCTGTCCAAGAAGGAGAATTTATCAGCCTCTAGTCGGGTCCTCAAAACTGGGTCAGGACAGATGTAGTTAAGAAACTAGATCATTGGGCCTCCCTGGTGGTGCAGCGGGTTAAACAGCGCACTATGAAGCAAACCGCATCCACTGCAGCATGAGTTCGATCCCTGCCTGCGGCCAGGGAGGGGACCCACATGGCGTAGCAGACCTCTCCTGCCTCGCTCGCTGCTCCCTTCAGCAGTGTGTTTCAGTCAGTCTGCCTGTTCTACTCCCCACTCTGTCTCTGGTAGATCCTCTCACCTCCTGCGACTCTGGCCTGTACCCCAGCTCTTGTATGCATAAATAAATAAATCTTTAAAAAAAAATTAAAAAAAAGAAACTAGATCATTTGTTGTGGCTCTCATAGGAAGGAATAGGCAAGCAGAGCAGACTAGATTAGGATTGGCGGATAATGGGATATAGAGAAACGAAACAATCGTTCCTAAATTGTTTTCCTAAACATTCCTAAATGTTGTAAAAAACACTAATTTGAAGGGATCTATGTATGTATGTATGTATATATGTGTGTGTGTATCTTCATCATCATCTATCTGACATGCTTGTGTTTATTGCAACGCTATTTACAATAGCCAAATTGTGGAAGCAACCTACATGCACATGGACAAATGAGTGGATACAGATGTGTTATCTATACACAAGAAATAATAATTTATAAAAAGATGATCCTTTGCCCCTTGTGACAACATAGATGGAATTGGAGTGGATTATGTTTTGGTAATTTTATGTGGATTTTCTTCTGCTCTTCCTTAAACTCATTCCTGTCAATCTAGAGAGATTTCTTTCTTAAAGGTAGAATTCAATTTTATAAGCAAGTAATTTTGTTTACCTAAAGCTACTTTTTGTGTAACTTTAATGTGTGTATTTTTGTACAATATTTCTATGCCTATCCTCACTTATTCCTGATGTTTTTACATTTAATTTACTAGGAAGTAATCCCATGCCTGTCCCCTTCGTTTTTCTATGTGTACAATTTAGAAAGCTATTCACAAGATTTCACTTATGCTATTCTTATCAGAAGTGATTTACTTTTACAATATACTTTTCAGAATGAATTCTTTATGTTCAATTGCCAAGAAAATAGTTTCTCTTGGTTCATCTATGATTTTACACACACATACACACAAATGCACACAAATTATATATTTTTTTAACTACTATTAATTTCAAAAATTTTCCAGAGAACTGTCAATTTTAAATACTTCTTATTTTACTATAATTAACAATTTGGAAGTTTATCTGAGATCTTATAATATGATGCTACAGATTTGATTTGGTACAACAAATTCTTAGATGACTTTTATGCTGAAATAAATGTATTATAATAATATACTGAGAAGTGACCAGAGCTTTCAAGTGCATTTATAGAGATATCTGAGATTGCTATCTGACCAGTTCCTATAAGTGCATGATGAGGTTGGTCCTTCAAACCATTTCTAGGGTGACCCAGTGACATGGCACATTTGTAATACTGCTGTGAAGATATGTTTTCTAAGTAACAGTTCTTGTAAATTGCCTTCTCCTTAGGAATGTAAAACATTGCCATTACCTGATGACATAATGTTGGCAATCAAATTGCCTCCATAAATTTGCCTGGTAGAAAAATTTGGAATCAAAATTTTCATTGCATTAGAACTTGACCACAACCACACAAAATAGAATCTGAACCATATTCTATGTGTGGGGGATTTGTGGACAGAGCAGAAAATGTGACATAGTCATTTTGGAGGAGAGAGATTAACAGATGATGGGATACTAGTAGTAACCTGGGAAAGAAGAGAAGGATGGAGCTATTTTGTCCCAAGACATAAAATACTCAGATTTTTAATCACAGCTGATGAGAGAAAGTGCACACTGAGGTAATTGTTCTCAATTTGAATATTCTCAATTTCTACATTCAAATCTTTGCTTGAAATTACCATGATGATCTTAGATGATCTTAGATAGCCTCTCAAATAATAAAGTCTATGAATTTATAAAGTAAACCCTAGGGAAATATTTGGGGCCATAGAGAGTGGGAGAATAAAGCAGGCAGACTAGTCAGGCTACATTGGTCCAAGTGGGCTTAGGATTACTTTGCATCAGATCACATGGGTAAGTAGCACTTCAGCTGCCCTATGGCTGGTCCTGGACACAGCAAACCCCATGGAGAGAAATGGTTGTATTTTCTTTTAGACAGTCCAGTGTGTGAAGTGAGTTGTCAAGCTCAGGTCACTCGAAACTTGATTTGAGAACAGATCACTGCAGCCTGCTTGACCAGCTTTGCAGTAGCCCACCATCTGGGCAGCAGCCCCTGGAGACTGAGTAGCACCAGTGGTTTCTTGTCTTGTTACACCAGTGTTTGGGGAGGGTAACTGGTGCTCCTGCTCTAAAAACTGCAGGTGGCATGGCTGCAGGGACCTGCTGCCTGTAGGGCAGACCTTCCAATTGTCAGCAGGCTCCAGCAGGAATTTCCTTGCAGACTGTGCAGTCTGCAGAAGTGCTGCCTCTGGACAGTACCCAGGTCATCCTACAGGGGCAAGCTGCAGGATGGCTAAATGGAGGCACAGGCTTTGTGACTGACCCTGGCACTGGGTTTAAGTGCCAGAGCCATCCTCTGCCTTGGGGATCTGGTGGCAGGCCCCAGAGTATGCTGCTTGCAGGCAGTGCAACCAGGAGGCAGGGGCAGTGGGTGGTGGGCATTTTTCCCATGCCACTGGCCACCAGTGGCCCTACTGGGACCCAGGCTGCCAATAGAGGCCAGCAGTGGCAGTAGGAGGCAGTTGTTACCCTACCATGACACTCCAGGGCATGCAGACCCACTGGGGCTTCAGTAACAAGGTTGCCCTGTTCTGGAGCCAGCTCCAGCACAGGAAGCAAGAGCAAGCCCCATTGCCCCTGACTTGGGGCTGCAGGGAAGAGCATGGAGCAGCACTGGACCAGCTCCAGTGCTGGGGCTCCCTAGAGCCACAAGTAGTAGAGAGGCTCAAAGAGCCTTGAGCCAACATGGCAGTCTCCCAACAGAGTCCACCCTGCAGCAGCTGTGACCCATGTCCCAGTGCTCCTGGGAAGGGGTAACTGTTACACCTTTTAATATTACACCCAGCCTTGATGAAGGGGTACTGGGGGCAGAATTTCCTGGGCCCTACTTAGACTGACTCTGGCTGTAACTTCTTGGAGCCCACCAGTCCACAAGCCTACCCTGAAGTCAGAGCAGGTTGTGTCTGTGCAGGCACCAAGTTTTCCTTTTTATATTTGGTGCCTGGATTGTAGAATGGACCAATTAAGTTTGAGCTAAATGAGCCAATCAGTTTCAAGCCCAGCTCACTACTTAATTATTTGGATTAAAAAATAAAAAGGAGCTGATTGATGTTAAATGACCAATTCAGTCTGTAAGAATTGAAAATGGACAAGTCAACCTTGTAGGATGGGGGAACATTGAAAAGGATATAAGGCAGGGCAGGAGTCAGAAAATTCTGCTCCTGCCTTCTGAAGAAAGAAGGATCAGCAGTCAACCTCTGAAGAAAGAAGAACTTCCAGTAGATGACTTCTGAAGAAAGAAGAGAGGCTGAAGACCTTTGCACAGGCCTCCAGCCTGCCTCTAGCCCTGCCCCTGACATCACCTGAAAGGAGCACCATAGGCCTTGACCTGGTGTCTTAAAGAGCTACTTGTTGGTATAGGCCAACAGCTCACACAGAGTTGTTAACACTGATGTATGTGACACTGTCTTCTAGTAACTGGTGGTGACCAGCACTACTGGCCAGTGCTGTCCAGCACTTTTACCAGGTGATTTCCACAGTATCTCTGGGTCACCTCTGAAAGCTGTCCACTGTTTCTGATCATCCAACACACTTTCCTGGTGCTGTTGCCCCCATTGCTGCCTGGTCCAGTTTTGGTATTGTACATCACAGCCTTCAGACTTGTTACAGATTGCTGTGGTGTATCTCAGTGACCTACCTGTGCTCACCTCCAGCTGCAACCATGAGTTGGGTCTTGGCCCACTGCTTGCCATTGTGTCATGAGTTCCAGGCCCTTTTGACAGGATAGTGCCATTTTGAACAACTGACATTTTGTTTGGGATTTTTGGACATTGTACACACTATTGGGGCAAGATAGCTGACCAATAGTGCCTTAGAAACTCTTTGTTTATCTTGTTTGTTAAATAAAACCCGTTGTTGCTTATCTCTAATCCTGAGTGGTCTTGCAATTGGGCATGTGGGGTGAGAACCCATAGATAATGACCTGTTCTCTACCAGGCTGTCTTTGACTTGTTATAGCACTGCTATAACCCTGTTTCATATTTAGTTAATTAAAAAAAGTTTTATTTAGATTGTTTGCCTCTACTCTTTAAGATTAATCAAAACTTGATTGTTATGAAAAACATGTTATGGTTATAGCTCAGGGACTATCTCTTTCCAGAAATTTGATATTCTATTCTACTAAACAGGCTTTAAGACTTTTTTAAAAATAATAAAAAAATATTCTTTGACATATTTCCAAACATCATCTCTTCACGTTTCATTACAGCAGTGACTTTCAATTCTACTTTCTCCAGGGGGAAGTTTGGTTTCTTAGTTTCTGTAATGTTTTTCTGGTTTCTTGGTGTCTGTACTATTTCAATTCCAATTTCAGTTTCAATTTTAATAACATTATTGTCATGACAAAAGTATGCGAGTTTGCCAAAGTCAATCCAGTAAGTCTCCGTGTCTAAACTTTCAGTTTTCTCAATGGTAATAGAGCTTTATTTTCTAAAGTCCATATTCCCAATTGCTTTTGAGTCATATTTTGTGATAACCTGCTATAGTGCAAAACTGCCTTACTTATTGCTTTTCCTTTCCTCCTCAAACTATGACAGGATATTTTGTTCAATTTTGTGTGTGTGAGACAAGTTATACCTTTTCAATAGTCAGATAACTAACTTCCTTATGTTTGTTCTTTATGGTGTTTTTCTCACTGAAAAGGAAATGCCTTTTCATTTATTATCTTGTTCAATTTTCATTAAGTTGGTCATTTTGTATTTCCAAGTTTCTCATGTTTCAGTTGGTGGTCATGGAATTTATAAGTATGTATGTGTATTTAATTGCCTTATGACTTATTGAATTTTACATCTCTTCATATGCATGTCAATATATCTCTCCCACATACCAAACACCCATCCTCTATTATAGTTTATTTGGCCCCCTTCCCTCCTTGCTGCTATTCTCCAACCCGATGGTAGAACGTCTTCCACAGTAATATTTGTAGAATTTGCTTTAGTTTAGTTTTTTCTGTTCCTTTGTTTTGCTTTTTATATTCCAATATGAAAGTTCAATTGAACTTACATATAAATTCACTCATCCAATATCTTTCTCTTTTTAGCATAATCCCCTCTATCCATGTTGTCACAAATGTCAAAATTTTACCTTTTTTTAAACAGCTGAGTAATATCCCATTGTGTTTATATACCACATCTTCTTTGCCAACTCATCTGTTCTTAGGAACTTAGGTTGTTTCCATACTTGGCCATTGTAAATAGTGCTGTAATGAACATAACTTTGGAATTAGTGTTTTCATATTCTTCACGTAGATACCTAGGAATGGAACTACTAGATCCTATGGTATATCTGTTTTCATTATTTTGAGAAACCTCCACATTGTTTTCCACAGGGATTGGACCAGTCTACATTCCTACCCACAGTGTGTAAGGGTTCCTTTTTTCTACATGCTCACCAACACTCTTTGTTTCTGGTCTTTTTGATATGGACCATTCTTTCAGGTAAGAAGAATCTCAATGTTGTGGTTTATATTTATGACATTTATATTTGATCTGCAATGTATTTTCCATGTTTTAAAAAATAAATATTTTGAATAAGGGAATTTTGTTCTAGCTCATTTAACATTTTAAAGGAGATGTAGCTATTATATAATCTTGACTGCCTGGAAGTACTAGCCACTTCAACAGTTTAGAGGCTTAGTACATTATTAGAACTTGTGTTTATTATGATTATAATTAACTATAGTGTTTATATTGACACAGTCGAAATTATCAATAAGTTAAAATAGATGAGTCCACCAATTCCTTCCATAATTTGATGATTGTTAAATGATTATTTCTTATGTCATTCTATCAAAAATGATACTGAAAGGGAACAAAAATTAAAGACATAAATCTTAGGATTATTGAAAAAGATATTTTTCTTTCATCATGCTTTCTTCACCAGATTGTATGATTATATCCATTCTGTATTTCACCTTTGTCCCCACATTCTTCTGATTTTGGTTTATTTTCTTCCTTTGGTAAGCTCTGGTGGATTGCCACCAATCTGGTGGATTCTCCACAAAATGTTGTAAGAAAGATTCCATTGTGTGGGGATATTCAAAGAGGTTAAATAACTGGTCAAGTTCATAGAGCTGATGCCTGACAAAATGCCTGGATCACTCTAGAGTATTCGTCCTTTTCACAATATAATTTTACTTTGGCGGGGAGAACTAGAACCATCTATACTTACATAGTTTGGCATCTGTATCAATATGATAATTTTGTTTGTATTTCTTCACCAACTTAAATTTATTATTTCATTATTTTCATCAAGGCAATTTTACTATTATAGTAAGCTCTTGCCAAGGAAGATAAAATAATTTTTATTGTTCATACTAGGAACTTTGTTTTTTTTGTTTTTAAAGATTTATTTATGCATACAAGAACTGGGGTATAGGCCAGAGGTATGGGAGGATGAGAAGATTCACCAGAGACAGAGTGGGGAACAGAACAGGCAGACTGACTGAAATAGACTGCTGAAGGGAGCAGCAGGTGAAACAGGGGAGGTCTACTTCACCATGTGGGTTGCCTCCATGACCGGTGATCGAACTCCTGCTGCAATGGCTGTGGATCCTTCATAGTGTGGTGCTTAACCCCTCATACTAGAAACTTTGTTGGCAACTTTGTTTAAACAAACATATTGTTATTCAGCTATTGAATAGATAGCTTCAAAAGACTATTTAGTCCCAAGTTTCTTCTACTTGCACATCAGTGTCACCTTCATTTTTATCCATCAATCCTAAACTATTGTATCATGATCTTAACCCAATTTCAGTCAAGCCCCCACATTGAACAAACTATTTTAAACTAGATTATAAAACCTTATGCATATCCTCTTTTGAGACTTGTAAGGTGTGAAGTGCTGAGACAAGGAAAATATCTGTGTCATGGCTGGAAGACTGGCCATGACTAAAAGACTGATTAGCAAGGGCTGGAAGACTGGTCCATGAACAGATGAGGATATTCTTTCTTGTGCCAATGAAACCATTGCATAGGGAGTAAACTAGATTATAAGGGAGAGCAGTGCAGCCTGATAATGCAGAACCTTGATGGTGATTGTGCACCTGAACAAGGACAAATACCAAAAGAATAATTCATTGTCTAATAACTAACAAGGGGGGGGGCTGTTTGTATTGATAAAGATGAGTTGCACTTGGCACTCAGATGCTTGAGCATGGAGTAAGGTCTTGCATCCCCTGGGCCCCTCTTCCTCTTAAACTTTATTTTATGCCGGTCATTTCGTTATTTCTGGGTTCTTTTGGTGTCTCTCCTCTACCCTGTTCACTGGAGCTTGTCTCTAGCATGTCCTGACTTTACCTCTTTTTTCCAAGATGCTATTAAATTTTTTATCAAGTTAGTGTTCTGTATTACTATGGTAAGCAATTTTCTTGACTTGCTTTTTCACCAGATTTCATTGTTTTCAGAGATTTAGTATTTGACCTATGATTGGTTAAATGGTTAAGACTTAGATTTCTTTGATTTTGTTGAGTTTCTAGGATAAAAATGCTAAATGGGTATCTGTTAATTAGAGAGACAACAAAATGTTCTTTGCTAACATTTCTAGTTCTCCTTATTGGTGTGTGTTTTGAGTAAAGTTACATCTTCAGATTTTTGCCCCCCTTAGGAGATAATAATGAAAATTACATGGTTGTGAGAAAAAAATGGGATAGTACCTTTGAAAATGTGTTGTAAATGCTATGTAAAGGCAGAATAATCTTGTCATTGTTCTTATTTGTTCCATATATTGATGCTAATCATTTAATGTCAATTGGATTTCTGGATGGAGTCTGGCAGTGTTGATAAAGTAGGTCTTGTGAGCAAGTATGAGTTTCAATTTTTCTACATTATGGAACAAGATGGTTTTGTACCATTTTATGAGCTAGGAAAAAAACAGTACAAGTAGAATGGGGAGATGGAGGATAAAGTTGGGGCAATATATGAGAAGACAATGGATAGTTTTGTATGATATAAGCCACTCTTGAACACCTAAATAAATTTTAATTTCAGAGATATCTTTGGTTTATTTTTCTTTTCTTGCTCTCATAATTCCTAAAGCTTTACAATAATGCTAAATTGATAACTCCTAAAGCATTAGCTCTATCCCAGGTCTTGAGTTTGAAATCAATCTTATTCATTCAACTGGAAATTTCCATCTGGATTTCACAGAGTTGCTTCAATCTCAACATCAAGTCCAAATACTACCCATGTTATCACCTTTATCTAGATCAGGAACAGATCCATGTGGTTAAAAAAATTATCCTAACCTTTTCTCCTCACTCTACCCAATCATTAAGTATATGCTGAGCACATTCAGTGTTTGATCATTCAGTTGGGATCTAGAAATACAATAAGTCAAACAGGCACAATTGCTCATCTCTTAGAGCTAATAGTCTTTTTGAAAAATCACTTCTTATATTTCTCTGCTCTGACTTTTTATGAACTATTTCCCAGTGTGTGCCTTAGAATATAGTCATAGTGTCTTGCATTGCCGGTAGGTTTGAAATGAAAAATCCAAAACCAAATATTCAAGAAGAAAAAACAACAACAAAACCAGAATTTGTGATCATATGAGTTCAGAAAAATAAGACTAATAAAATTTAAATGTTTTCTTTACTGTTGGGTTTCTCTGAGCTTTTATTTTGAACTTCATTGAGGAATAATTGACAAACATAATTATATGTACAATGTACTGATTTGATAACAACCTAACAACATTATGGAATGATTACCAAATCAAGATAATGAAAGCATCCATCTGCTCACAGAGGTAACTCTTTTTTGTGATATGGTATGACTGTTTAAAATTTCTCAACAACTTTCAAGGATACATATATTAATAACTTTAATTACCATATTGTACATTAACACCTTATAATGAATTCTTATAAATGATAATTTATTTCCTTTGACCTATATCACCCTATTTCTCCCCAAACCCCGGCAACTATAATTATATTTTTTTGTTTCTGTAAAATTTTCATATAAAAATGATAACATACAGCATTTCTCTGTCTAGATTATCTCACTCACCATAAAGCCTTTCAGGTTCATACTTGTTGGTATGGCAAAATTTATTTCTTTTTGTCTACAAAGGATTTGCCATATGAACTGGTAGTTCCACTCCGAGGCATGTACCCAAAAAATACTGATTCAAAAGGAAATCTTCACTCTTATGTTCATTGTAGCACTATTAACAATTGACATAGAAACACTCTAAATACCCCTAAATATGTAAGTAGAACAAGAAAATGTGGCAACAGAATAGTACTCAGCACTCAAAAAGATAAATTCATGCCATTGGCAAAATGGACGGACCTCAAAGGGATTATACTAAGTGAAATAATTCAGAAGGAGAAAGATAAATATCAATGGTTTCACTTATATGGGGAATATAGAGAACCCAAAAACGGGTCAGCCAAATTCAAGCTTTAAAAACGAACTCTTAAAAACTGACCATAGAACTGGGGCAGCCAGGAGGGAGGGGGTGAGGTCAGGTAAGGCAATTAATTGCACAGTGGACTAAGTTAGAGGATTATAGGTACTGTTGTGGTAGGAAAGCTATGGTGACTACACCTTGAAGAGAGAAATCCCATATTGTCAAAATATTGCTAAGGATGTGAAACTATGGTACTTAATGAATGAAAATTCTTTTCTATACAAAATAATATTTCATTGTATAGAGATATCCTATATTTTCTTTATCCATTCATCCATCAAAAGAATTTAGATCGTTTCCATATCTTGGTTATTATAAATCATGTTACTATGAACATTAGTGTGCAGATCTCTTTTCCAGATATTTATTTAATTCCTTTAGATATACACCCAGAGATAGGATTTCTGACTCACATAGTACTTTACTTTTTAAAGGAAAATATGTGTTGTTTTCTGTAATGACTATAGCAATTTTCATCCCCACCAACAGTGTATTAAATACTTTCACAGCCTCAGTAACATTTGTTATTGCTTGTCTTTTGTTAAAGTGCAAGATGACATCTCATTTTGGTTTCAATTTCCATTTTCCAATGACAAATGATGGTGAGCTCCTTCTCATATACTCATTGGCCATTCAAATGTTTTCTTTTGGAAAAATGTCTATGCAGGTCCTTTGTCCATTTTCTAAATTTGATTGTTAATTTATTTGTTACTGATGTACATCAGTTCTTTATATATTTTAGATATAACCCTTTGGATGATATATGGCTTAACAATATTTTCTTCCATTCTTTAGGACTTTCATTCTGTCTATGTGTTACTCCCTTTCTGTAAAGAAACTACTCTTTAGTTTGATATAGTTCTACTTGTTTATTTTAGATTTTGTTCCCTGTGTTTTTGGTGTGTTATCCAAGAAAGCATTCCCAAGTCCAATATTAAGGATATCTTACCCCTTCCTCCCAAGCAGTATTTGTTCCAGAAACATTCCTTATTCATTTTATGCATAATGTTAATGGCATTAAGCAGCACTGTGGATAGCCATAAAATCCTTTGTGTACCATGTGCTTCAGAAAGCACATAGCTGGGAAAATTTTAGAAAGATTTTAATGCAAGTCTTCTTAAATAATCATTTTATACATTATTAAATGTAATAATTATTGTGAGTCTACTATGTATTTTGTGCTTGTACTATTCATTTAGTGAATATGGAGAATAAAAAGACAAACCATCACCTCTGACTTGTAGGGACTTGCAACTTTCTTTATTTATTCTTCCTTTTCTTTTTAGTCCATTATAAGTTTATATTTCCTGAAGTTTTTGAGTTCTTTTAATATTTGATGGTGAATTTAATCCTGAATTAAGAATTCCAATTTCAAGCTCCTTTACTCTGTAGCTTAGAGTCCCTGTCTGAATTTTACTTCTTTCACTGCCATTGCTTTATCTCCTTTTGCTTGTGCTAACTCCTCATCATTTCTTTTTTGATTGTAAGCCCATAGTGTGCGAAACTGTGTCAGACCAGCTTTTGTACAGTTCCTAGCAAATGTGTTGTATCCGGAGATTACTGAAAGACAAACAATGAATACTGGTTGTGCAATGCTGGGTCTCCAATAACTGGGAATGTGTCTGAATCTTCCTTTAATAGGAGGGTTTCTGTGGTTGAGACGGAAATGGAATGCATTCTTTGGGTATTGATTAACAGATGGAATTTTCCATGCTTTGTTTGGTAACTATTATTTGGAAAGCTACTGTAGTCATTTGTAGCACAGCAAGTATGATTTTTCTGTTGGTACGTGACACTCTCTCTTATAAATATGCAGTTATTGTTGAACTTCACTTTCTCATGTGCACTGGGATAAAGTGAATCATGTTATTGACTAGAATCAACACTAGCTTTATCAGAAGCCAAGCATTTTTATATACTTTTTTATTGGGAAAAGTCCTCAAATCTTCTGCTTAGAAATAGTGATTTTTTTATTCCAAGCTAATCTGAAATTCCATATTGCAGTCATTGTGAAACACAGGAGTGTGTGTGTGTGTCTGTGTGTGTAAACATATGTAAATGTAGTTTTACTCTGTGACATTTATGAATATGGATAGAATTTTGCATGTCTTTTCAAATTTTCAGCATCAAATATTAACCATATAAGTCATAAAAACATGTTTGTAAGGCAAGGGCCAACCTTACTTGTTTATACTGTTCCCCAAAAAACGTGAAGATTATTAGACTCAGCCATCAGCAGACCTGCTTGAGAAATGAATGCATGACCCAAAGGGACTGGTATGTTACACTGTGAGACATAAGGAGACCTACCGGTTCAATTTTAATGCACCTAGAAGGAACAAAGCATAAATGAACATATGTATATAAACATTTATGTAATCATTTCACTGGGATCAAAAGCTTGTTTCAGTAAGGAGTTTAGACTGAATCAGGTATACTGTATTCTAGTTAACTTGTGCCAAATTTTGGCAAAAATGGACTAAAAAGGCTCTAGCAAAGTCAACATATTTTAATGCCAGCTTTTGAAAATTCTCACAGTAACTCAATATATTGACTTATTTTATTGGTTCTGACAAAATTTTTTTCTAGTACTTTAATGCAGATGCAATTCAGCAGACTGCAGGAAATTTGGCGGGAAAGTTTAATAAGAGAGTATGTAGCACATGATGGGACTCAGAAAAGTAGAACTGTATGAACAACTTGCATTGTTTTGCCACCCAGAAAACTTTGATGCCCTTCAACCTTCTCTTGAGATGGTGGTAGCAGTGCCATCCCTTCCACTAGGCAATGGCTTGTCCAATCATGGTATCTGAGTGGACTGGCCATTTTATATTGACTCTAATCTGGTCACATATGATTGAGATCCAGGCATGAACTTTCAAGCCTGTCCAATCAGAATTTTTCCCTGGAAGATTGCAAGCAAAAACTGGAGGAAAGATGGAGTCCCCAGATGGTAGCAAAGCGGTGAGATGGAAGGTAACTGGTGGCTCTATTTGCAATATATGTATATGAGAAGATGGCAGAAGAAATAAATACTCAGGTAGAAAAAAATCAGATAGTAAACCTTGGGGGGTACTCATTTCTCTTGTCAATTGTACCTGAAGACCAGCTATATTTTCACATTTTTATTGCAAGCACATTGATTTTAGATTCCCTTTTTTATTTAAGCTAGTTTAATTGGGGTTCTGCCACTATTAAACAAAGACTCTTGACTCATAAAGTCTGAAAAATATGAACCAGAAAGAAGTATTTAAGGACTGGAAAAAGCTGTTTGGTTTTCTTAAACCAAACAAGCTTTCTTCACTAGAAAGAGTTGGTCCACATGTCTGAGTGGAGTGATTCTCTGAAAAGTATTAGGGAGACAATAATAGTATGATGAAAACCTGGTTAGTATCTGCACGAATCTGTTGTGTAGCATCTAGGAAATAATATTAAATTAAAAAACCTACCACATGTGTGAGGCTATTATTTTACTCATTTCAGTGTTTTCCTTTTCTCATCCTGTCACATGGAATTATTCAACTGGTATGGAATTCATGTGCTGGACAGTCACAGGAATTCTAATGCAACTCGTATATCACACAAACAAGCACCACTACATACCACAGAGAAGTTCATTCAACACAAGACATGAAAGGCACAAGAGTTTCATTTCTCTGGGAACAATTTTAGATTGTATATAGATGTTTACTAGTCAGTTAGAGAAGGAAATATTGATAAATTTTAGAATAGTTTTATGTTTTGAGATAGCAACTAGAAATTGCCATTTGACAAAAAGTACAGGATCTGAATCTGAAGAGTTTTATTTATCCATCTTACCACATGATGCATGCTCCCTAGCTCCCACCTACTCTTTGTGACAAAGGTGTTCTCTTTGTCTATGTCTAGCATCTTTCCTCACTTTATCCCACCTTGACTATGCTTCCCAAAAAGCTGTTTATAGAGAAATGAGTCCTAGACAGAAATCTGGAGATAAAAATGGGCTTCACTATTTATGTGTTCCAGAAACATAGCTACATTAAATCTCTGTGTCTTATTTACTCATTGTTATGAAGAAATAATACCAACCTTTTAGAGTTGTTATAAACACTTTATTAATTAGCCATTTTGTTCAAAAGCATATATGAATGACTGTTATCTGAAAGTCACTTTTTATTTTTATTTTTGTGGGGGTGGCTAGCAACCTGCCTACAACTTATTTTCTAATGATAGAGACCATAATGGTTGATATACATATATACTGTGTAAGAAAACGACAACTTCTAAGGAAGAAAATAAAGTGGAGGGAAGGATTGGGAAGTTGAGAGTGGTATTGACATTTTGGAAATATAGTCAAGGAAGACCTCAGTGAGGTTATAGTTAGACAAAGACTGGAATAAAGGAAAGGACAAGCCTCACAGATATCAGAGGTAAGCGCTTTCCAAGTGGAGGGAACCACATGCGCCAAGATACTAAGGGGTAATTAGGTGAGGTGTTTTGGAGAAATACAAAGGGCATAATAGTTGCTGTAATGTAATAAGGTGGGGTAAGATCCCAGAGAGCCCTTCTGTATCTCTGTAAGGATGTTGCCATTATCTTGAGTGAAATGAGAGGTTATTGGAAGGTTTTATGACAATCTTTGAAAGTGGTATGCCAATTCTGACACACAACAGGTGTTTAATAAATACTTGCTGGTTGACCAAAAAATTTGTTTGATGTTAAATAAAATCACTTCCACCTGTAGGAGCATAAAGTCTTGATGACATATTCACACTGGGTCAAAGTCTTTATATAATCTAAGAAAGATATCTGAAATTCTCAGGAGTGCTTGTGGTAGCTGAGAGTTAACCACCATTTCTGTGGAAGGCTTAGGGTTGGATGAGGTGGTCAAATTAGTTTAGAATCTACAAAGCAGTAGATCATTACTTTCCCCAATGGACTATTTGTATTGATGCATTTCTCAGAAGCTAATCTGATAGTCATCATATTTCCTCTCTATCAACATGGATAGAAGCTAGTTAAATATATTTACCTAGTAGTTTTGGAGTCATTGAGGAGGTTAATTATACAGTGTTCAAGAGAGCATAAAATAGAAAAACAAAGTGAATTGATCAGAGAGGAAGAGTCACACCTGCTGGGTTTCCTGTATGACCTTGATTCTGAGATAGAATTATAATGGAGAGATGATAGACCATAATATTGAAACTAAAATTTTTACTCTCTCTGTGTTCGCAGATGTTTCTAACTAGCTGTACTCATCTCTGAGAAAATCAGAAAATTAAGGTTAGAGTTGTACGCAAATGAGTACTTGCTATTCAAAACAATAATTTTAAAAACTCCTATTGATACAGTAAGCAAACAAAAACCAGCTGCAAAGAAATGTGGCTTCTCTGGTTCTCCTTTTATTTATTTTAGTAAAGCATCTAAGAAATACTTGATAGTTCTGAGTCTTGCTGGTTTCGACTGTTTAAACTTTGAAACAGTCCTATATTTAGCAACTTGTCCATCAACACCATATTTCTGCCTCTTTTTTTAAAGCAAACTTATTTTTCTTTCACCATCTTCCTTACCTGCAAAACAATATGACCTATTGACTTTTTAGTCGCAACTGTATTGCAAGAATTTTCACTGGAGAATATATTTAAAATGAAGAATCTACAATTCAATTGAATTTCACAGCTATAAATAATCTTTTTACGATATGACTTGTGGTCATGGTGGCAATTATATTCATCAAATGTGTTTGCAACAAATGGGAGTAAACATCTCTGAAATCATAGATATTTTCAAAATAAACTCTGAGTGATATCTATGAAACATCATTTAGGTTATCTAATCCATCTATGATTTTTACATTTTCAAGGTAAGTGTGTGAATGAGATTTGTTGGAGTAGATTGAAAAAAGAAAATTGAAGTAAATAAGGTTAAGGAATGGGGAAGATATGAGATTTATATTTTTCTAGACCAGATAATTATGATCTGACTTAGTTTAAATTGGACTCTCTGAAAACTGGTCCTGTAAGAGTTGCTTTGGAAGACCAATTTGTATTCAATGAATCTTAGATATTATTCAATTTCCTTACTTCTTTATGAACTCAAATAATTGAAAGGAAACATAGTTCAGCATTATTTTATGAAGATCTATTTTGATAAGTTGAATTTAGGAGGATGTGTTTGTCTATTGAAAGATGGTGAGGTTTCCCAGCATTCTCCCAGGCTCTGGTAAAATCACTCACCCCTTGTTAGAAAAGTGCTCTTCCCCAATTTTTTAACCTATGATTCAGTAGATGCCACCATCTTTTTATGATACCTTATCTTCCTGGACACAGTGACAGAGTGAGGAGTAGGCAACTTTTCCAAGGTGGGACAGCAATGGTACCTAATCCCACACCTATAAGTAGTATTTTAGGATTAGGTATATATAGCCCAAACCAACTCAAATAGGTCTCCTTGCAATTTTTAGAAACAATGGAGCTAATAATAGAAGTGAGTTACTTTTGAGGGTTCAGAGTTGTAGGAAGTCATGGGTGGAAAAGGTAGGATTACATGGGAGGTAACGTGTCACCAAGAGAGATAAGTAGACTAACAGTTATGTACGCAGTCTAGTTCCTGCTTCCAGTTATCTTTGAGACTCATTACTAGACATGTTCATTACTAGACATATTCTTCCAGGAAGCTAGAGCCAGTGTTCTTTTTTTTTTTTCTAAAAGATTTATTTATTTATGCATATAAGAACTGGGGTACAGGTCAGAGTCCAGGGCGGTGAGAGGATTCACCAGAGACAGAGTGGGGAGCAGAACAGGCAGACTGACTGAAACACACTTCTGAGGGGAGCAGTGGGTGAGGCAGGATAGGTTTGCTACACCATGTGTGTCCCTTCCCTAGTCGGAGGCAGGGAACGAACTAGTGCTGCAGAGGCTGAAGTTTGCTTCATAGTGCGTTGCTTAACCCACTGCACCACCAGTGTGGCCCTAGAGCCAGTGTTCTTTAGGCAAAGATTAGGATTGACCAAAACCTTAAGCTTTGAGATATGATCACATTGTACTTTTTATTGTATAGAGACTGGGCAATATTTTTCATGTAGAAACTTTGGAAAATTCAAAGAAATTTATCTTCTGAAATTGAATCCAATCCTTAAATTGCTTATTTTTGTTTATCAATGATAAACAAAAATTTGTCTATTTATATTTGCCTTTCACTCAGATGCTAGTAATAGCATGCATATGTAGTAGATATTATAGGCAGAAACTGAAATTGCAAACAGACTGACTGTAGGGAAGGCAACTTAAAATATGACCTTTATGTATTTTAGTGTATATTTTTGTATAGGTGGTTATCATTATTTACAGCTTTATCTCTATAAAGATAATTTCCTGCTGTGATAACCAACAAAGATTTAGACCTGTATCAAAGCATTTTTATTTTATTACATATTTTGATGTCATGTAAAAATATAAAATATATTGTTTCTCCCTCTTTTTCTTCCTCCAGTACACATGCACACATACAGACAAACACACACACACACACACACCTTCAGTGAAACCCATGATGATGTAATTAGTTATTACTAAAATTATGAACATCTCCCCTTAATCCTGACTTTTTGCAAAATATTCTGATAAAGGCAAATTCATTGGTAAATTTTTTAGTCAACTTAGTTGCAAAATTCTATGTTGGACTAGTTTTTATGCTGGCCATTTATGAAAACAGTTACTATCTGTGACCTGTTGAAGCATACCACATCATCAACATTCATATGTAGATGGATATATTGCTATCTTTGACTTCAACAGATGTAGTATTTTTATGCCATACAAAAAGTAATGGTGCTTGACATTTCTAGGTTGAAAGCCCTTCTTTGTTTCTTGCACTAAAGGAAATAGACTTTGTGGCCTTCTTGTTCACTTCAAGATTGTGTGTAACTATTTCTATAAAAATCCAGAGGTTTTTTTCTCATTTTCTTATGGAGGTTGAGAAGTAAAGGTGAAGGGAGAAAATTGTCAGAGAAAGCAAAGATGATTTTAAAAATAGCTTAAATTCTATGTATCAAAAAAATTGGAGATATAGTAGCACTTTCCTTTTTTTTTTTTTTTTTGGTAGGCAAGTTTATATATTACTATAAATGACTAAAGGATAAAGTACTTCTAAAGAGAAATTCAAGCATCTGAAATATATCTATTTTTTGATATCATTTCATGTTTAGGTGTTATCTTCTTGTTGAGGACAGAATGAAAACCCCATTACTTTGATTCTGCGGAAAGAGCACTTACCATGTCAATGGGGCAGCATTAACACGCACCCAGGATTTTCATAGCATTCACTTGAATCAGTTATATTTTGACCAGCTTCCATTTCCTAGGGAAATACTGCAATGTTAAGCTGGGTACTTCTAATTTTTGCTACCTTAACTTTTTGACATGTTGGAGAATTATTTGCTATAGAAGAATTAGAAGCTTATTATAGTCCTACTATTACTTGAGATAGGTGTTTATTTTTAAATTTATTTTAAAAATTTTTAAATAATGGACAAGCTAAAAATCCTTCTGTCACTTTCTTTTGATTCTAAGCAAGGTTTGGTATTCATCAATATGCAACATGGATTCACTATAGATCAGCCTTTAATACAAGATTTTGCATTAATGATTATCATCCATATTATATCTAAGAACAACAACGAAAGAACTTTTCTCCTTTAGTCTGACTATCCTATAACCCTGAGATGTATACATTTGAGAGAAGGTTTTCCAATGTGTTGTATATGTCAGTATATGTTGCTGCACAGTTTATAGCAACTGATCTGTCACTGGGTATTTCAAAATACATAGGGGTTTACTTATATCACAGGATAATGGATAGACTTGCACAATAAGTATAATGCACAGTAGAATCATACAGTGACTATAGATTGAACAAGCTAGATCTATAGTGAATCCATGTTGCATGTTGATGAATACCAAACCTTGCTTAGAATCAAAAGAAAGTGACAGAAGGATTTTTAGCTTGTCCATTATTAAAAAATTTTTAAAAAATAAGTATTCTGTATATTGCTGTATGTGGATAGCCTAGTAGCACATCTACTCACCTAATGGTCTTCCCAATTGATGATAGAAATAAAATACCTTTATTTTACATAAAGCCTAAAATCAATCCCCCATTCGTACATAAGTGCTATCACTTTACATTCTCAGGGACTTGCACTAGTAATTCTCCATTCTCTCTCATGCAATCCCCAAATTTACCTCCCTCATTAAAAATAAGTCTTCTTGTTTTTTTAAGATTTATTTATTTATGCATATAAGAACTGGGATACAGGCCAGAGTCATGGGAAGTGAGAGGATTCACCAGAGACAGAGCTGGGAGGAGAGCAGACAGATTTACTGAAACACACTGCTGAGGGGAGCAGCGGGTCAGGCAGGAGAGGTCTGCTGCACCATGTGGGTCCCCTCCTTGGCAGGGGATTGAACTGACGCTGCTGTGCTGCAACTACTTCACAGTACACAGTACCACCCTCAACCCACTGCACCACCAGGGAGGCCCTAAAAAAAATTCTTCTCATCCTACTCTCCTTGATCATTAAAACACATTATTTCTGTATCCTCTTACAGCAAAATCATGAAAGTCTCCAATTCTTTTTCCCCATTCTTTCCAATCAGGTCTTCATCTTCCTCATTCTACTCAAACAGTCCTTCAAAGCTATCAAGTTCATTTTAATCAGCTTCATGTTATCATTCCTTTTCCTTTGATAGACTGTTCACTTGATTTCTAAGAAATTCCATTCTCCTGTCTTTCCTTCTACGTATCTGCTGTCTTTGCAGGTTCTCTTCTTTCTCTGTCTCCTTTCAGTTTCTCTTCCATGATTTTACCTCTCGATGAGTGATTCAGGCTTCAGTTTCAGGCAGTCGTCCTTGCTTTGCCTGCCTCACTCCTTTTATTTACTTCTAGTTCTTTGAATTTAATGCCATCTGTATACTGATGATGCCATTCATATTAATATTTCCAGCTTAGACAACTCTACTGAACAGAAGACTTGTATGTATCTCTTCCTACTAGACATTTCAGATGTCTCAGAGACATCTCAAATCTAGCATGTCTAAAATGTTTCTGATCTTTGCCTTAAGATATCCTCCACCCATACTCATTTCCATCCCAATGAATAATAATTTCATCTTTCTTGTTAATTTACAACTTATATTCAGTTTTTTGAATATTGTTGGCACTTTACGTTTAAAATAGCCAGTGTCTGACCACATGCCTCCCCTTCATTGCTGCCACCCTGTTCCACTTTGCCACCATCTCTCATATAGATGACTACTTCTGCATCCCACCTGGCACCTTTGTTTCTGCTCTGCCTCTCCAGTCAGTACAAAAGCCACACTGATCCTTCAAAGTGTCAGCCAGATCACATCACTTCTCAGCTCAAAGCATTCTAAGGGTTCCTTGTTTCTCTAAGAGTTAAAGTCAAATGTCCTTCAAAGGCTTAAAGGTCTTTCAAAGTCTTTCTCCCTGTTGCATTCTGACCACGTCTCTTACTATTTTGACCCCCTCACTTCTTATGCTGAAGCTACACTGATCCTTTTGCTTCTTGAACATACCAGGTTTGTTCTTTGCTCTGGTTCTTCAGTCTGTACAATATCTTCCCAGTTATCCACTTGAGATTTTCCCAATTAGACCCAAATCACACTGGTATCTATAACCACTTCAGCAACACTCTGACTCTGTCTTCTGCTGTATTTTGCCTATTATATTCCAAGATGCTCTAGAATATATTTAAGTGTGTTGTTGACTTTGTGTACCCAATTAACTAGAAAGTAAGCTTTTTTACAGCAGTGATTGCTGTTTCTTTCTTCACTGTTATATCTCAGACATTTAGAGAAAAACCCACATTCAGTAGACTCTCAGCCAATACTGTTGAGCACATATATCTTTTTTTTTGCTATTGTTGAATGTATATTTTAGGTTTTTTTCTAAAAGATAAAATATTTTATTATTTCTAAATTAAGAATTAAAAATCATTTTTTTATTGCAGTAACATTTCATTTACACGTGTATGTCTCTTAGGAAAGCTAAGATGTGTATGGGCATGAGAATCAGCAACTTTAGAATGGTGGTACTGTTAGAAGGTAGGAAAGGGGAAATCAAGGAGGGATTTCACTACACATAATATTTTATTTGCTAAAATCAAAGAAGAAAGACCTTCAAAATATATAGCAAAATTTCAATATTGTAAAAAGAGGCATTTTTCTTATTATGCATTTCAACATACTCCAAAATAAAAGTAACCAAAGACATTGTGATGAATATCTTTGTATACATATCTTCCTTTGTTTTAATTTCTTCCTAAGCATACTTTTATTTTTCTACTTTTTCCTTTTACTAATGAAACACCATTGTTTTACATCTTTGTTAATATTGTGACAGTGTAGGATTTCTACCCTCAGGTATGTCTCCTGTAGCTTTCCCACCAAATTGCCCATAGTCCTCTACCACAGTCTGTTGTGCTCTCCTTCCTCAACCCCATTCTCATCGCTTCCTCTCTCCCTCCTTCTTTTCTCCCCTCTTGGTTGTCTCAGTGTTCAAGGGTTGGTTTTAAAATTTTTGTTTGAACTTTTGCTTGGTTTCTCTATATTCTACATACAAATGACACATTTTGGTATTTGTATTTCTCCTTCTGACTTATTTCACTGAGCATACTCTCTTCCAGCTCCATCCATGTTGCTACAAATGGCATGAGTTTATCTCTTTTGATAGCTAAGTGGTATTCCATTGTGCGTATATACCACATCTTGTACCACTTATCTGTTTTGGGGCATTGAGAGTGTTCCCATATCTTGGCTATTGTAAAAAGTACTGCAATAAACATAGGAGTGAAGGTTTCCTTTCAAATTAGTATTTTTGTGTTCTTTGGGTAGATACCTATGAGAAGAAATGCAGGTCACATGGCAGATCCATTTTTAGTTTTTTGAGGATTCTCCACTGCTGCTTTCCATAGGGCCTGCACCAGTCTACATTCCCACCAACAGTATAGGAAGGTTTCTTTTCTTCACACCTTCTGCAGTACTTGTTGTTTCTTGTAATTTTGATATGGGCCATTCGCACAAATGTGAAGTGATATCTCATTTTGGATTTAATTTTCATTTCCCTGATGATAAATGATGCTGAACATTTTTTCATGAGCTTTTGGCCATCTGTGTGTCTTACTTGGAGAAATGACTATTTGGCTCATCTGCCCTTTTCTGATTGGGCTGTTGAGCTGTATGTGCTCTTTGTAGATCTTCAATACCAGTCTCTTGTCAGATGTATGGTGTTTGACTATTTTGTCCCATTCAGTGTGGTATCTCTTCACTTTGGTTACTGTTTTTTTTTTTTTTTCTGTACAAAAGATTCTCAGTTTCATGTAGTCCCAGTTATTTATATTTTCCTTTGTTTTCTTTGCTGCTGGAGATGAATCCTCAAAGATATTTCTCATGTTTACATTATAGAGTGCTTTCCCTATGCTTTCTTCTTTGTACTTTATGTATTTATAATTTCAGGTACTATGTCAGTGTCTTTAATCCACTTTGAGTTGATTTTCATGTGTGGTATGAGTTAGTGGTCTAGTTTCATTATTTTTTTATATATATATTTGCAGTCTAATTTTCCCAGCACCATTTTCTTTGTTCCAGTGTATGTTTGCTTTGTTGTCATAGATTACTTGTCCATATATGGGTGACCTTATTTCTGGGTTGTCAATTCTATTTCATTGGTTTATGTGTCTGTTTTTGTTCCAATCCAATGCTGTTTTAATTATTATGGCCTTTAGTATAGTTTGAAGACTGGAAGTTTGATGCCAATGTCTTTCTCTTTTTCAGTCAGGAAAGCTTTGACTGTTTGGGATCTTTTGTGTTTCTACTTGAACTTCAGCAATTGTTGTTGTCATTTCTTTGCAAATGCCATTGAGATTGTTTTTTGGAAGTGCTTTGAATCTGTAAATGGCTTTGGGTAGGATGGCCATTTTGACAATGTTGTTTCTTCCAATCCCTAGGGATAAAGTTATAAAGTAATTTTTAATCTTAAAAATATCAAAACTTATTTTTGATACTTTATTGAGAAATTGTTATTAAGCAGTTGCATGTGTGAGAAGTCTGTTTTACCTCACTTTCACGAAAAATAAGTAGAACAATCATTATCTTTTATGGAATAGCTTTTTAAAAATTTTTTAAAGCTTTATTTTTATTTTTGTTAATGAAGTACCATTGTTTTACACTTTTGTTAATATTTTGAAAATATAGGATGTCTTCCCTTAGGGGTGGTCATTATAGCTCTCCCACCACCAAAGCATTCATAGTGGAATTCTTATTATTGACAGACACTGTCATTTGACACAAGCATATCATTTAATTCTTCCAACACTTTTTATGAAATTTACACTAATATTACCCCCTCCTATTTTTCAGGTGAAGAAATAAAAGAATAGATACATTAAATGCCCAAGTCATGTAAAGTGTCCAAGAGGCTTATCATTATAGTCAATGCCTGTACCCAACAAAGTTTATACTTGTAACTAGGCTATAATAAAATTTTATTCATGGTTCTGCATGTATTTCATGGTTTTAAGGTATTCTTTTCTCCCCTAAAGGAATACTTACAGAATTATTTCTGTTCTTGATATATACATTTTCCCAATTATATGTCAGAGCATTTGTTTCTTCCCATTATTTTTTTCTTCTAGAACACAATGGCACTTTTGATCAGTATTTGTGGATTTATTTCACTTTCATTTCTGTTTATTACTTATTTTTCTTGGTATTAGTTCTTTTCCTCAACATCTGTTATTTTATTCTATCTTATCTCCCTACATTTTTGTTCTCTATATTTCAGAAATACTTCTAAAGCTTGTATTTTATAAAACTAATGTGATTTTCTTCTTCTAAAAACCACAATTTTCATCTCTCTGTATTTCTTCTTATATGTGGGTTTTCTGGCATGCAGAAGAAACAAATTCACTAAAAATTGCATTATGAATCAGACCTTCATGTCTTATTTTAAAACTTTTAAGTTTTTTGTCTATATGCACTTGAATTTTGTGAAGTTCAATCTAAGGCAAAACACCCTTGTTGCTGTCTTCTTATTTTCTGGGAACCAACATTTCCAAATTTGATAGTAGGATAAATGATGAGAAGGAGAAAAGCAGGACTTACATCCCTCTCATTCCCCTGCCACTACAAAGTAGAGATAAGGCTTACAAATATTCTAGATGATGTTTACCTGGACCTCCCTTTACAATGTCCTATTTGGTTATTTTGCCAAATCTTAAATCCATTTTGAACTGATTTTTCTGTGTGATGTGATATAGTGTTCTAATTTTGTTGTTTTGCATATGACTGTCCGGTATTTCCAGTACCATTTATTGAAGAATATGCAATTCATCCAGTGTATATTCTTGTCTTTGTTGTAGATTAACTGTCCATATAGATGTGGATTTATTTCTGGGCTCTCAATTCTATTTCATTGGTCTGTTTGTCTACTTTTTGATCTAGTACTATTCTGCTTTAATTATAATGACTTTATAGTAACCACCTTCAATATTTTTGTCTTGAACTCTTGGTATTTTCACTACTTTATGTCTAGGTGTAGGTCTTATGCGTTTTAATAACTGGGTTTTCATTTAGCTTCATGGATGTATATATTTAGTAGCTTGCCTAGTTGTAGAAAATTTTCCTCTATTGGTTTTCTTTTCATCTCTTCTTCTGGTGTACCCATTACCCTTATGTTGCTTTACATAATTGAGTGGACTTGATTTGATGTGCTTCTTCATTCTCTGCCTCCCCCCATATTTCATTTCTCTCTTTTTGTTCTTGGGTCCTTTGTGTATTATGTCTTTGAAGTTCCTAATTCATTCCTACACTTGGTCTGCTTTATATAGCTTCTTTTGATTTCTTAAGTTCATTTTTTAAGCTCTTTAGATACTGATTTTCTGCTACTTACTTATTCAAAGCTTCAATTTCTATCTTCATTTGTTGATTTTATTTCTGAACTCAATTCCTTTTCTAAATATTGTTGTATCTCTGAGATGCTTTATCTGTTTCTAAGTTGTCTTGTATAGCCTGACATAATGTTCTAAGTTTTTGTCTATTTTCCTGAGTTTATTTATTATAGCAGTTTTAAGTTTTCTACTGATAGGGAAATATAATCTTCCATGCCTTTGTGGTTAGAATCTAGAGAGTTGTATTTGCCTTAAGATTTTTATACTCCTATGAGAGTTCCAGTTGCCATGTGTTATTTTTTTTTGTCTGCCCATTTTACTACTTACTGTGATCCCTCCCCCCTTTAAAAATGTCTAACAGTAAATTGTAAGGTTGAACTAATTTTTATTTTTTCCCTTATGCAGAAAATGTTTGTAGTTTATTAAAAACTGCAGGAGTGACAGTGGGAAGAGAGTTTGCATGTGATGTTTATATCCCCATGGCTTGGAATATGTTGGGACTCCATTTTGAAAGCTACAAATCTCTCACTATAAAAAGGGGCACAGAAAATTTAAAGTAGCAGGGAGATGAAGGGCTGGTCAGATCAGCAGCAACTCTCACTGCAGAACCTGGTGTTAGTATAAAAACATAGTCCTTTGCTACCATGCATGCCACAAGTAGCTGACCCAGTATGTCTGTCTCCCAAAATGAAGCAAGTCTCTCTCACATCACCTGTTCTGACAGCTTCATGTGGCTCTGACTTTTCTGCCCCCCCTGCAGATGACCTGGAGGCAGGTGATAGGCTGTGTGCACACACTCTCCTGCATGCCTGCAAAGAAGGGTTGAACTAATTTTTCTGTTCCTTCAGGTGGCACTGTGGTTTTGTTTTTTTGGTTTGATTTTATTTTCTTGGTTTGGAAGATATATGTAGGTACTTAACCCTATTTTCCTGCATGTTTGTAATTAGTAACAACACAATTGCTGTGTTAGCAAGATGAGGGAAGGGTCTGAAGGAATCCAACTGTTGGTGTCAATGAGCTGGGAAGATGCTGACTCATGCTTGTGGCACCACCAATATCCCTCCTACGTGGGGTCTGAGGTGGTACATGCTTTCTTAGAGTGTTTCAAGAAGTTAATGCCCATTGTAGGGCTTGGGGAAAAGGAGTGGAGGCCTATACTGCTCTTAACTCTACTGGACACCCAACCGATGTGGAGCACCATATCCCTTTCATGCTTTTCCCCTTGTTCAAGGGTGTGTGTCTCTAAATCACTTCCATGAACCCCTCTCTAGTCTGCCTGTCTGAGCCACCTGTATTATCAGCTGAGCATGGACCTTTTCAGTGAAATATGCACTGTCTCTGATAACCAAGGGGTAATCAAGTCCACCTTCCAACTGTGGGACTCTCATGGTGCACTGTACTTTTTGCTAAGTATTAGACATTATTCTTGGTAGGGAAGATAGGAGCCTCCTCTACCATCCTCTTGGTGATTTTGGTCCTACATTTAGGAAAGGGTCAGGAAAACTAAACTGCACTGGAGGAACCCACAGCCTCTCTCAGACACTGATACTGCCACCGCTTCCACGGGGGTATACTACTTTGCTGTTCTGGAGCAAGTGAGGACCATGTACTCCTGCCTCCTTTCACCACCACCTATGTAGAATCCATGTCTACAGCACTGGAGTCATTTCTGCTACATCTGAAGGCACACTTGTTAAGAAAGTATAGAGGCAAATCTTCATTCTAAAGTCACTCCCTATTTACCAATAAAGAAACCCAAATTTGATAGTATCTCCCTGTCAGTGTTTGATGAAAGGACTATAATGATTTTTTTTAAAGATTTATTTATGCACAAGCACTGGGGTACAGGCCAGAGGTATGGGGGGGGTGAGAGGATTCACCAGAGAGCAGGGAGCAGAACAGGCAGATCAACAGAAGCACACTGCTGAGGGGAGCAGCGGGAGAGGCAGGAGAGGTCTGCTATGCCATGTGGGTCCCCTCCCCTGCCGGCAGTATGGATCGAACTTGTGCTGCAGTGGCTGCGGTTTGCCCCATAGTGGGTTGCTTAACCCACTGCGCCATCAGGGAGGGCCCTATAATGATTTTTTAATACAAGTTTTGAATTTCATTGAGTATCTTTTGGCATAAATGATTTATTTTATTTCTGGAATACACTTATTTAGTTATCTATATTAAAATTTTTCTAAATATCTTTTTGGATTTTGTTTTTTAATATTCTATTTAGTAAATTTTGATTGACATTTATAAGTGAGAATGTTCTGTAGGTTTATATGTGTATAATCTTATTCATGTTCAGGAATATTTATTATACTTATAGACAGGGTTTAGAAGATTTCTGTCTCTTTGACAATTTAAGAAGCATGAGGTTTTTAAAGGGTTGGTAGGATTCCATTCCCCATTCTACATCTGGGACTTTTGATGGAAGTCCTTTCATGAATTTACTGTTTCTGGGAAAACTTTCTGATCATGCTTTCTTTCTACTGGTATCATTTTTGTAATAGACTTATGACTTCATAAAGTTCCTTCTTGCCTGACCCTGAAACACAGAAGAAAAAGCACTTCACAGTACAGGCCTTCCTCTATGGAGGTGAGAGAATTGAAAAGGTAGTTTTCAGGAAGGTTTTTAAAAATTCATTTTGATCCTTATCATGGTTGATTTTATAGAGTTAACAAATATTTACCAAATATCACCAGAGCCAGAGACTGTGGAAGTTGCTGGAAATACATTTAGGAACAAAATAGTCAAGATCCTTGGCCATACCTAAGAAGATAGTCCTTTGTCCTGCTCTGTACACAGACATATTGTGTCCGCTAAGAATTTTGTTCCATTTAAACATGTTTTTCCAGATTTAAGTAGACCAAACTGCAACATGACTGAATCTTTCATTTGGTGTTTGGAGCCTGCAGCAGTCTCTTGGCATTGTTGACTCAAAGGATGAACTATTTTGAATTTGTCATGTCACTTGGTATAGAAATTATTATGGTATGATAGATGTTAATTTGTCCACATTATTCTTCTCCAAACTAGAAGAAGAATAAGAAATAATTGCTTCATCTTTGGAAACCATCAAAGCTTTAGGACTAATGTGAACACTGAAATAATTGTAGAATGCTTGCTTTTATTATCCAGTAGCTATTTGTTTGCAGCTTGGCATGCTGGGTTTCTGTTCCTTGGAGATTCAGGGTGTTCTTTAGTGATTAGGACTATTGTGTTTATGATACATATTCACTCACATTTTTCAAAATGGATGTATGCATGAATTGGGCTGGATTTAGATTCCTTTTTCTTTCCAGGTGAGCTTAAAAATCTGAAGAGGGAAACTCACAACAGAGCAAGAGCATGAGATGCATTGTCCCCCCCTCCCAATTCATGTCTAACTAATGCTTTTCATCTCAGAGAGTACATGAATATGTAAGTGCAAGCGCTGCTTATTGTGAACTCTGAACAAAGAGTAGTACCATAGATTTCAATGTGTTTGGATCATAATGTGCTGCTTTCTTGATAATGGGTTCTTGGCATTGAAATGAAAAGCAAACATATCATTAAGAAGGCGCTCCATAAAAACTGTCTGTCATATATCTTAAGCTTCATTAGTTTAGATTAATGACTTACTTGATATACATGACAATAGGTGAAGCAAATCTTTGTTTATTTATTGACAATTAAATGTCGTGGTGACATGCATAAACAGGCTTCCTTCTGATTAGTTCCATGTTTTAAAGTAACTTTGTGTTATAAAACTTGTTAACTACAGTATCATTTTATTGAGCTCTGCTGGGTGAATGATGTGATCTACACTGAAAGGCATCAATATTGGAGCCATTCCTGGCAGTCACTGGAGCATTGTGCTCACAGATTGTAGTTGATATCTCATTGTATAAATTCAGGGACCCAGAAAATGTCCAGTTATTGAGTCTCTGCCTTGTGAGGACAATGTTCTATTCATGGAATCTAGGTGCAAGGTCACAGCCTGAAACCTGAATGAAGGATAAGATTCAAATTCATTTTAGGATTTTACTGAGGACCTCCCTGAAATTCAATGTTTGGAAAGCACAGAGCTTTTCCCAGAGTATCCTATTACAGAATGATACTTCATAATGCAATGCAAAGAGGTGTATACATAAATATAGTGCATTCTAATTAAAAGGGTTCTATAAGACTAAGTAAGCTCATCTTTTAAAAAGATGCTGATGTGTCCGCTATTTTGTTGATTCAGATGACATAAGAAAGCTTCCAGAAACACCTTGTAACAGATGTACCAGTTTTGAAGAAACTGGTAAGGAAGGGGAGAGGAAAGAGAAAAAAGAGAGAAGGGCAATGTGGCATAAAATTTATCTGCATGCATGCTTGTCTCACTAAAATATTTGTTGTTTGCCTTTCCATGAATTCCAAAGTTGGAGTCTGTCAGGGATAATCAGCCCTTCCCATTATGGACACCCCATGGTTCTCCTTAATATTTCCCTTTTATGTGCTGTCAGTCCTCAAAAACATATTGAGAAAAATAAACTTATTTAGAAGGAGGCATAAAATAAAATCCATGTTGTGACTGATTATTACAAATGATTTACAGACTCTATTCAGTGTTATGAGGCTTTCTGTAGAAATTTCATACAAAGTAAAAATTTCTCAGCCAGCTTGAAGGAAGACACATTTTACAAAAGAACCCACTACTCTACAAATTCTCTTCTAACATTGTGTGAAGGCAGATAGTCTTGAACTTTGGGGTAAGGTGAACTATCTTTGCTTTTCTTAGGAAATTCTGGGCAAAAATTTCACATCTAATGATCATTCTTATGGAATATCTTGAGCCAACTTTGATATAAAGGAAAGGATAACATTAATCCAAGCCTTTTATGATTTTACCTATACTCCCAAAGTAGTACAATAGACCTTTTCCTAAGATGACTTTGTAATTGTTTAATTCCAAAGTTTTATAATATCTTATTTATCTTATAGTAATATTAGTCTATGTGTTATAGAGTAAAAAAACTTTGCTCCTTGAATGATACTTTCCCCCCTTTTCATTAAATAGCTTATCCCTCAGCTCATCAATGTCCCCCTTCTAATCTCATCAACAATTACTGTTGATGGTTGAACTGGTATATCCAACTATGTGAACTCTCAGATGGCAGCGTGGTGCAAACAATAACAATTAAAAAAAAAAACAAAACTCATTCAAATCAATCTTCTATGCAGTTTGCCCTTTTGGGTAGTGGTAATTCCTTTCAGAGGAATCAAGCGAGTACCCTAGGGATGGGCACAGGTAACTTCTATAGGTGCTATCAATGAACAGGGGTACTGGTGGTCCCTTTGCAGGAGTAAAGTAAGAATAAATGTATGGATGCAAAAAAAAAAAAAAAAAAAGACCTTTACCTGCTCTTTGGTTGATGACTGTCTTGTTTCTTGCTGTATACAAAGCTATGAGAGACTTGCTAAAACACTGATATCATAAGTTTTGGGTTTTCCATGCTTTGTCCTTCTTGCCTGAGGATTCTTCTGGAAGACTGTAAAGTTTTCATCAGTTAGCAATGAAAAGCATTGTTAATAAGTGTCTATTTATATTTGAAACACCAAAGTATAAGTACAAAATTTTTAAAACCTACAAAGATATGTGCTATATTGTAATATTATTGTGGTTCATTTACCTACCTATATATTGACACTTTGTCTTTGTGATTTTAAAAAGATATTTAAAAGTTCTATTACCCTTTTATGAAGAAACAGTCATCTTCATATGCTTATCTATGGTTCTCATATCAATAGTTTATATTCATGGATCATGTATTTTTTTTAATAATTGGGAACTGTTAGGCTATGATATTGATCTGAAATGACATAAAGAAACTGGTTTAAAAGATATATAGATGGAAGTATGTTTTATTATTGGAATTGTATAAAATAATTTAGTGTGATAAGATTTTGCATTAGACTAGTAGGAGGAAAAAAAATCCCACAAACTGATATCTTTACTAAATTTTTCTTTTAGTAATTCTTTACTAATTTCAAGATAAAGTTTTTTTTTTCAAACAGGCAAATAAACATGTTAGATTTTCCTAATGCCAGATGAAACTGAAGCTTTAAGTTTTGTTTTGTTTTTGAGACTTGATATATTTGTTCATGTTTGACCAACTCTGCATCATTAGGCTTGATTTACCTATTGGAAGGAGATATTCACATGCTAACCAGGAGCTCTTAAAGCACTAATTCTTTCTTAAAATGCTTTGCTTATTTTTTTGTTCTCCTTTGTTCACAGGACTCAGCTTTTCTTTCAAAATTGCACCCTCTTTTTTCTGTTGCAGTGTTCTGAGGATTAGAATACAAATGATCATTTACAAATTGAAGGTTAACACAGAAATGCATTGTACGTGTGATTTGATGAGTAAAAACAAATCACAAAATAAGAAAAAATAGCAGTATTATCCCATGGGAGAAAGCTATGTGTATTGATCTATTATTTCCCAGCTTGAAATGTGCCACTGTTGTAGTTCCACTTGATTATGAGTCTTTTTATCACTTCCCTTGGTTGATTCAACTTGAGTGCTTCTGACATTTGCAAAGTTCTTCACATATTCTGCTGAGCAGCAGGGGAAACCTTGTTAATGAAGAAATAACAAGCTGAAGATTTGAATAAATATTTAGCTGATTTAAAGGAGGTATACAGTTAATTTTTTTTTAATGCTGACAACTGAGGAAACTCACTAACATGTTTTGCTTGTGTTAGCTAAAAATGGGTTATAGTGGAGTTTTTTACAGCACCACGGGGCACTTTCATTTCCTGATTCTATTATAAACTAAGTGGCCACCTGAACCTGCCAATGAACTTGTTCTATTGTGTTTTTCTATTTTTAATCCTGAAAGAGTAAACACATTTCTCATCAGATGTGTTACAGAGTACCATACATTGGAGAGATTTATGAAGGTGCCATTGGGTTATTACAGAACCATTCATTTATAAATAAGTGTCCGTTCTGAATGGAAACTATAAATGATAGCAGCATTTTCATCATTTCACAAATCTATATTAGAAATGTGTGTAGATTTTTTTTTAATACTTGCTACAGTGGCATGGAAACAATTTGGATTTTATGCCTTTTTAGGCTATGTTTTTAGTACTAATAGATGATTAAAGCTCTGCTTTTGTAGGCAGTGTTAAATGTGACTTATAGCAGCAGATGTAAGAAGGAGCATAATGGTTCCTTTAGGACTGAGGGATTAATTATCAGAAATCTGCTTAAGAAATGCTTGCTGGTGAATGCTCAATGGAAGGTTCTACATTTCCTTCCATAATATCCTGATAGAATATTATGGTAAAGAATATCCTGGTTCTTTCCCTTACTAAGACATGTGCTAATGTGTTTTTAGCACACATGATTTAATATCTTGCACTGAGAAGGTTTGAAACTATCTTCCAAGGAATACTCCCTAAACTAAAACTTTTGAAAAATCTTCATAGGGATAAAGTATATTTAGAGCAAAGTTGAGCAAGAACCAATACATTTGGACATGAATGCTATTTAGTAAATGTGTGCTCCAGAATCATAATGTTGAAAGTTAAACTTGGAATTCATGTGGAGTAAGAAACGCAAGAGATGCTTAAATGTTCTTTAAAACATTCCAGAAAGGGCTTCAAATAAATAAATTACCCCAGACACCAAGGGCAGAAATCTAATTTTCATGAAGTTTAAACATTTCTGCATAGTCACTGTTGTTTGAAAGTCCTTTCTACTGAAATAAATTTCCCTCTTCTCACTTTGACCAAGATTCTGTATAAACAAAATGCTATTTTTTGTTTTGCATACTACCACTTATGTTAAAAATAAGACATCAGGCTCCAAATGGAGAGACTTATGCTAAGCTCCATGCCACCAAACTGAGACTTAATTCAATTACGGTCTTGACTCACCCAGAAATGGAACTTTAAACCAGTCAATTGGCTATGACTCCAACAAGTTGTCAGGCAATCTGCTTGTCAGACCCTTACAATCCCCAAACAGAAAGTGACCTTCCAATAGTCAACTTTTGGTTTGTTTTACTTTTTTTTTGCCTGGTATCACTCCCTCAATTCTGCTTCTTTGTTTTTTAAAGTACAGTTCCTTGGTGCTCCTTTCTAGCTAATAAACTGATGCTGCACAACGTTTTAATCATTAAATAAGCCAAAATCATCTTTTAAAATATGCTCAGTTGAATTTTTATTTGTAATACTACTAATACTTAAAGTAGTAGCAGTTATTTTATATATTATCGTTTACACTCTCTACATCAGTGTTTCTCTCTAACCACTTATATGAGATTCATTAAGGGAAGTCAACATATATGTGGTTTTCCAGACATGGATTCAGTAGTCTGTGTTACAGTTAGATAAATTTACACAAGAAATAAAGGTACTGTTATTATTCCTGTTTTGGAAACAAGAAAACTGAAGCAGAGACAGTGATCAATTTACCTAGGGTTCCATTGCAAGTAAATGACAGAGACAGGATTTGAACTGCAGAACTATAACCCAGTGGCTTTCACCCCACCAGAGAAGTTGGGGTGGGATTGCATAAAATAGTCTAGTGTTAAAGGATCTTGAACTATAGAATAAGAACTTTGGGCTTAGTTTATGAGACCCTTAGAAATAGAAGTGATACATTAATAAGAATTCTTTATTACTGAATATTTGTGTCCACCATATTGTCTTTAATGCAGTATTAACAAATTTTTTAGAACAAAAATGTGTAGGGTTTTAATAAATTTTCCAATGATAAAAATAAAAAAGAGATATGTAATTTTTAAATGTTTGTGGAAAGGAAGGTTAAAATAAGTTAAGCCAAATTCTTAACTGCCATACTTACTGGAAGCTTTATATGTTTTTTTTTTTTTTAAAGATTTATTTATTTATGCATACAAGCACTGGGGTACAGGCCAGAGGTGTGGGGGGTGAGAGGATTCACCACAGAGAGCNGGGAGCAGAACAGGCAGATCAACGGAAGTACACTGCTGAGGGGAGCAGCGGGCAAGGCAGGAGAGGTCTGCCGCGCCATGTGGGTCCCCTCCCTGGCCGGCAGCAGGGATCGAACCTGTGCTGCAGCGGCTGCGGTTTGCTTCATAGTGCGCTGCCTAACCCTCTGCGCCACCAGGGAGGCCCGGAAGCTTTATATGTTAATATTCATTTTTACATTCAAGAGTTTGATACATTGTATTCTCAGCTTATTGAACAAATATAGGTTTCTCTCTCTTTCACTTTCTTTTTTAAGAAGTATTTGAGAAAGTATATTGGAAAAAATATTTAGGGAATGCATGATTATGGTATTCAAATAATGTCAACAGAATGAAAACAGAATCTCAACCATAACTTCTGGTCATCGACCTAGCTAATATCCTGTAGGTGCCCTACAAAGGTAAATTTCACCACGGTGTTGAAGTAGGTATCACTGTAGATTTTGTTTAAAACATTGTTTATGTAAAATATTATACCTAATTGTTTTATATGCCTGTGCAGTAGAATGTGTCAAAAAGTATCAATATTTCATAATAGGAGAAATGCAGAAGTTGACCACACTGTCAGGATAGATATGAATGATCAAGGGTAGGCAATTCAGATCTACAGTTGTCACTGAACTTCCAGAAAAATAATTTTTCAGAGGGAATGGAGTAATGAAAATGAATTTGAGGCATATGAAAGATCAACAAAGAGCAAAGTTAAGATTGTCTATTGGGGGCCTCCCTGGTGGCGCAGTGGGCTAAGCAACACACTATGAAGCAAACCGCAGCCACTTGCAGCATGAGTTCGATCCCTGCTGCCGGCCAGGGAGAGGACCCACATGGCATAGCAGACCTCTCCTGCCTTGCCCGCTGCTCCCCTCAGCAGTATGTTTCAGTCAGTCTGCCTGTTCTGCTCCCACTCTGTCTCTGGTGAATCCTCTCACCACCCTGGACTCTGATCTGTACCCCAGCTCTTATGTGCATAAATAAATAAAATCTTAAAAAATTTTAAAAAATTATATAAAAAAAGAAAAGATTGTCTATTGGGAGGGATAGAGAGGAAGAATTTAGGGCCTCCCTGGTGGTGCAAGGGGTTAAGCATCACTTTATGAAGCATCCACAGCCACTGCAGCAGCCACTGCAGCACAAGTCCAATCCCCAGGCAGGGAGCTGACCCACATGGCACAGCAGACCTCTCTTGTCTCACCTGTTCCTCCCCTCAGCAGTGTATTTCAGTCAATCTGCCTGTTCTGTTTCCCACTCTGTTTCACACCCATACCCCCCAACACCTCTGAACTGTACCCCAGTTCTTCTATGCATAAATAAAAAAAATCTTTAAAAATAAAAAGAAAGGGAAGAATTTAGGTGGAAATCAGTCTCTCCGGACTGTAAGACTAGGGAAAATTATTACTGTTGATAGGAATAGGGCGGTTTAGTAGGTTATACTGTTTTCTGGGCTGTAAGAGGTAGAGAACAAAAATAAGTGTTTATTGGGCAATTACCACATGCTCAACATTGACTCCTTTTTATCAAAATCAATTCTGTCTTAAGGGAAAATCATTATATAAAATGAATGAATGAAGAATTTTTTTGCTTAAAAGAAATTGGCAGAGCCTTGAGTTCTATGTAATACTTGCTTCACTCTGGCTTCCTGGTTAGTTCTGAGATCCCCTTGGCATTTCACAGAGTATGTTATGAATATTACTGATTAATTTCAACCGAATATGTTGAGTTTGAGATGATGGCAAAGTATTCAAACGTGAGATGTTTTATTGCGAGTTGTAAATTCAAGAAATGTCAGAAATAGTTAATGTGATTCAAAATGCAGAACCACTTACTGACTCTCCATGTGCTGAATATAACATTAAATAAATGCTCAAATAAATACATTGAAAGAAATTTGTGTAGTGATGTTTTTGAGAGCTGGCATGTTTTTATTAATGCATCAGGTATTTAATATTTTAAGAGACAAAGAATTTTTTATATGCACTATGGTTAATTGGTTGAATATTTATCTATCTTCGCTTAATGAATCATTTAACCCCAGTCTGTAATATAATGAAGAATATTTGCCATGGGAGAAAGAACAATCATCAGAAAAAATTGCATTTCCCTCATGAAAACTGAATTTTAATTTTGGACTACATGTGAAGAAATGCTATCTATATCAATCACATAATCCATTCTCCAACTGTATATTTGTTATCTTAATGCCTCAACAAAAACATGAACTCTTACTGAATTTTGTCTTCAGTTCATGGAAATTTCAGGGACAACGGCAGGATATATCAGCTATATTTTCAGAGTGTATAAATTTTATATGCAAATGCACTTAATAAACTGCCTTAGAGCATGTGAGGCCTGGCTGTTTAGTTTCAATCTTGATGTTGGTAAGTAGATTGGGAATTGTTGATGGATTCTGTTCTTAGGTTCAATCATTGGCAGATGTTAACTAAACTTTAAAGCAACATTTGGCTATGGCAACCTATTAGCCATGGGGATTATCAGATTAAAAATGGAAGTGCATTCATTACTGAATCAACTTTGTATGTCAACAATGCATTCTGGGTCATGCATAGTAATCAGGAATATTATCTTGGATGAACACATTACTGCCATGTGAAACATTCAATATAAGTAAAAAGTTTTTATTTTCATTTTTAATTTTGTTCTAATTCACTCGTGAAAATATTATTAGTGTTTTTTAAGTCTTATTAAGAGGTAATATTGCTCCAAATCAACAGAACTGAGTTAGTTTTTAAAATAGAGGTGTATGTGGAATATAGGACAATTCATTGGTCTTCAGAATATTCAACGTCCCTTGTTCCAAATTGGTGTTCATAACGCACTCTCTGCATTTATAATTTGTTATTCTGATGGATATCTCAACCAGAATTGGGTTTGTAAATAGCTTTCTTTCATAAATCAAGTAGATCTGTCTTTGTAAACTCTTGAATTTCCATCTGGTTGATGAAGTTGTTGTTTGTAAGCTAACTTAGTGCTTAATGTTTCTTTAAAGCTTTATCAATAATGGGTATCTGAAGTCAGCTGTATTTTGGTCTAGCAGTCCTAAGGCCTGGAGTTGAGCTCTTTCACTGAGGAGTAAATTGCAATGACGAGCAGTCATATGGTCTATCATCCTGACATTTTAAAAACTTGTCAGCACCACTAAATCACCATTGGAGCATTTTCTGATCTTTGAGCTAACTGAACCATGGTTGTTTTCATGGGCCTATGATAGACTGTCCCTTGCTGGCCCTGCCCTGTGACTTTGGCCAGCAGATATAATCAAACCGAGGCTTTATAAACACTTGCTCTATGGATCATGTCTCAATGGAAAGCTGTCTTCTGGAAATCACTTTTATACTGTGGGGAAGCTTATCTTAGTTTCAAATAGCAAGAAACCAAGCAGGGAGAGGACCTGGCAATGAGAGGTCATTGTGGAGATTCTATTGATAGCCATAGCTGAAAGTGGCTATATGAGACACCTCAGCTCAACCCCATGAATATGAAGATAAGCCCATAAGAATGGTCCAGCTGTGTGCAGTCATCTCATATAATTGTGAAAAATTATAAATCATTGTCCCTGTAGCCAGTAAATTCTATTAGGTGACTTGTTGCACAGCAGTAGGTAAATTAAGCACAGATCTTTCACCATAGATACAGATATCTTTAGCTTAAATTGAATATTTAAAAGAAATAATATCTAGTTTTAAGGGAGTTTAGTGAGTTGTACTTATCTGAAGTCCCTTAGGCCCATTTTTTTTTAACTTGCATACATGAATGGTATTACACTGCCATCTGGTGGCAATGACTAAATGTTCTGGAGATTTCATGGAATCTGGTGGGTTTATCTAAAAACATTTGTGAAATTGTTAAAAATGTGAAAGTATACATATAAGTACAAAAGACCCTCAAGGACTCAAAGCTAGCAAGGACAATGATGTCATGAGGTGAAGTGATTAGATGACCTAATTGCACACACATTGCAAGGCCCTGTGGTCCGTTTTTCTTATCTCCTACTCACTCTTCAGCTTCTGTGGAACACAGAAGAACCGTGCCATGTACAGCGGCTGCCTATGCTCATCCTTTCAGCTGGACTAGGAAGAAGGATCTGATAGTCAGAGGTGAAAATACTTCAGAGGCTTCCTTCATCATATGAATACAAAGCTATGGAATGTTCCTCAACACTGTCAGAGATTTACTAAACTTTTTTGATGTGGGCAGAGACTTCTGTGAGTGGGGTGGGAAGTGGGTAGGCAGTGGAAAATGAGAGTGTTCAGGTGCTTATTTCGTTTGATATCAACATGCTGGCTCTGCAGTCATCAGTAAGAACCCATACTACCAGGAAGCAGCTAGGAAGGCCACAGCGAATGATTCAGCGGGCCTGACCACCTGGTGCCACCCCGGCCCTGGGCTCTGCTTAACTGTAATTGAGCTTGTTTAGGTTTGGGGCTAGCGTTTTTCCTTCGGAAAATCATTTCTTTTAAAAGACAGATTGAAGGAGCAACTCAAATACTTTTGGGACTTAGAAGTCTGTATTGTATAAAAGTCACAAATTTCTAAGGATTTTTTTTTTCTGAAGAAAAAAATAATTATATATTTGCCACCAAGTTGTGTAAACATAGTACTTATTATAATAAATAGTGGGTGTTTATTTGTGTTAATATTACGTTTAGACAAGGAAAAAAATTTTATCTGAACTTACAATGTTGAAAGAAACACAGTACTTATTTTATCTTTTCAAGTTGAAGTAAATTTCTCTTAACATAATATATATTACAATAATAGCATCTAGTTAAGATTTCATTATGACATTTCAATTTAATATAATACACAATCCCTGCCATGTTTTTATAAAACATTACTCGGTATGAGATATTCACATTAACTACAATTGCTGAAATGACTGATGTTTAAATCTAGCGACAGTTTCTATCATTATTAAACTTCATTATAAAATAAAGTATGTGGGTGGAATTGCGGCTTGATGCTTTTGTAATTTGCTCTCTACCTTTTCAATGTACTTTTCAGTTACATCAACTGAATCATTTCATCTTATAGATGCAAAGATGAAGGAAAAGAACAAAAACATGGCCATTAATGGAAGCAGTGCAAATGTGCATAGTTAATGGAAACCATTTTGACATTTTGTATTTGATTCTATGGTGTACCTACTCAAACAATTTCAATGGCATATTAGAACAAAATGCTACATTGTGCTCTTCACTAAGAATGCAAGTAATAGACTTCAAAAATTACCTTTTCACTGAAAGTATTATCTGCTGGAAATGAAGAAATGTTTTACATTATCAGAGGCTAATAGCAGCAAGAGGTAGAGATGGGCTGGCATGATAACTCAGGCAGGGGAGGGATTTGACTCTTTACTTTCCAAAATGCATTCTTTCGCATTATCAAGCTCAACAACAATATTCCTCTTCAAATTCCTGGCTTTTAGTTTTCTATTTCTGACTGCATCATTACTAAGCCAAGTGGAGGCTAGAGCTAGTTAAGTTGGGATCCAGATCTGTATTTACTACTGGACTAAAGTGGGAGGCATAATGTGTGTGCCATACTGCTTTAGCATATGTTAATTTTCATTCTGGAAAAGAGATTTCCTTTATACAAATAAGTAGAGGGCTTTAAAAAATCCAAATAAAGAAAAAATAGCTTCTTGGTCCCCATTGTGCATACTAATAAGCATCTCATTTATTGGGGAACAAATATAGGTTATATGGATTCTGCTGAAGATATAATTTATTAGGGGTATTTTGAAGTAGAACAGAAAAGAGAAGGACCACCCATTTAAGGAAGTAGCCTGAATTGTGGGAAGTATGCATACATTCTATATCTTTAAAGTGCTTTCACTTAGAAACATCTTATTTGATTTCCATAATAACTCTGTGAAGCAAGAATTATTTCCTTCAATTTTCTCACATGAAAAACTGAAGCCTAGAGACAATAAGTGTCTTGCACAAGTGTACACAGCTAATACGAGCCATTACCAAGAAATAAATCTGGCTCTTGAATAGATTTAAGAAAGACACGAAGGTGGGTAGAAAAAAAGGAAATAAACCAGTGCTAAAAGACAACATCTAAGAAGACATTTGCTGGGCCTTAGCAGATTTTAACTCCATATTGACCATGATTTGAGGGTAGAAGCAAACTAGTGAAAGAGATGACAACGATAAAACTTGAAGATGGTTTTGTCTGCAGCACTGAGAATAGTAGACATCAATCAGATAATAAGTGACTTTGTACCTTACAGAAGGTTCTAGCAGAGACAGATATCAAGATCTGACTTTCTATCTCCTTGGCACAGCCTCTATAGCTAATAGTGCTGATGTAATAACATACCATAGGCCAAAGCCAGTGCTGACCGCAGTGAATCTCTGCCCAGTATGTTGGTAATTTGATGGAAAAGGGAAGGCAGAATTTGGGTCAGAGCTACAGGGAAACCCAGAGACCTACTTCTGCCAAAAAGAAAAGGATGATATGTTTTCAGGAGAGAAGACGCAATAAAGAAAACCCACTACAACACCCTTTTCACTATCTTCTATGTTTTTTTCTTGCAATGTGCCTGTCAACTCAAGTTTCTAGGTCTTGGTTCGCTGAAAACACCAAATGGACATGAACAGTTGAGACTGTCTCGTGGCATTTTTACTCAAAATGGACCTTCTATGAAAATTCACCTTCCTCATTGCTTATCTAGTAATCATAGACTGGTTGGAATCTTATGAGTTATACAGAGGACAATAAAAGGCCTTGAATGCTAAAAAAATCATTTTTTTCTGTTTAGAAAAGAAAAAATACATTGAGAAAAACAGTCAAAACAGTCAAGGTGCCAACATTTTTTTTTTACATGAAAATAAAAATCAGTTAATTGTGGGCCTTTCTGGTGATGCAAGGGGTTAAGTCTCAGCACTATGAAGCAATCCGCAGCCACTGCAGCATGAGTTCAATCCCAGGCTAGGGAGCTGACTGGCATGGTGCAGCAGACCTCTTCTGTCTTGCCCCCTGCTCCCTGCATAGAATTTTTCAGTAGATCTGAAAATCTGTTCTGCTCCCCACTCTGTGTCTGGTGAATCTTCTCACCCCCTCCACCCTGCACCTCTGATCTACACCCCAGTTCTTATATGTATAGATAAATAAATCTTTTAAAAAAATAGTTAATTTATTGGTTATACTGATTTTAAAAACAATGAAGTTATAGTACTGGCCTCTTTGAAAGTCTAAATCTTATTGCTCTGGCCAGGTCCTAAGAGAACTGAAATAATTGTGCATTGTGTGTGTGTGTTAGAGGTATGGATTTATGTGAAACTTTTAATTTAAAACTGAGTTTTTCCTTAGCTTGGAGAATTGATTTTTTTAAGGCAACCATCTGGCCACTTCATGTCTGAAGAAAGCGCATAACAATAAGCATTTAGTCTAAGCTGCTGGTATATACCAACCAGTGCGATTCCTTTCTTAAAGCCTGTATTTTAGATTAAATATAACAACTAGTGTATTTCTCTTACTTTAAAAGGCATAACATTATTTATTGCCATATTGATCTTTTAATAAAATGTGAATTATGGAAACAGAGCATTCCTGTATTTCTGCATTTCTAATTGAATTTAGGGAACTAGTTGGGGCAGGATTATTGGCAGGATTTTGACTTTTTGGGTGCTACTCACAAAGACAGGGTTTGTAGAACACTTTCTTCATGAGCCATTCAGGTGTGGAAGCTACAAAAGAGATGCCTGAATCTGAGGTATCCCAAGTGCAGGAAACAGGGTTTGCTGATAAATTGGGAACCACATCTTGCCTGCTTGATGCCAGATAGGCAGGTGGGTAGGCAGAAATAGTTCCCTGTTTAAACATATACTTCTCTGGAAGCTGACAAAATATTCTCATGATAATTACTATTGACTAAACATACATATATATTTTGGTTGTTCACATCAAAAGGTTTATGCAAAGAATGGGTGTCATCGAGCACCAATAACTTCATTTGGATCTTAATCTATTTGGGAACTGAAGTGTTACCTAAAATGAAACATGACACCTTTCTTGAGAGAAACTTGAGAAAAATACATGGTAGAAAATCTGCCATTAAATATCAGAAAACATTTCTGACTAAAATTGTATCATTTTCATCAGACAATGCTTTAAACTATAAACTAAGTTTTTTAAGCCAATGAGTCTTGTCTTAAGCTCTAGACTTAGGCCTTGACAACTATATACAATGAAAAAAAGTCTGCAAAAGGGATGAGCACTTGATGTGTGAGTAGTTAAGATAAACAATGATGCCAGGTGGTGCATGGGTGCATAATAATGAGAACAGTATGTCAAAGCACAGCAATCAATACCAAAGAAAAATCAACACATATTCAACATCTTCCTTATAGTGTTAAGCTGATTATCCACTTCAAGTAATTGAGGCAGTAAGAGGAATGTGTTCAGCAGCCTTTATTTTCTCTTTCAGAATGCAGAACTAGGTGTAGAGGTTAACCGATCTTTTACAGTGCTCATCATTCCCTACTCACTTATAGATTATCAAGGAGAGAGAAACATTACCCATGACTGAGTAGTACCTATGTAGTTACTATCATCTTTAAAGCAAGTTATGGATGTAAAAGAAAGTAAAAAAGAGTTATTTATGATTTTTTTAATTGCCCATGCAAAGATATAAAAACATATATACAAACATACACGCACACACTTGACAACTTCAGGTGTATGAACTTTAGGTATGTGAAATTTCAAATAGGCCCTGTTAGAACAGACACTTCTGCTTCACATTTATATTTCTAAAGAAACAGTTTCGTTTCTTTAGAAATGGGTCAGTATAACTCCACAAGAGTAAATTTTCTAGGTTTCTACTGGTATTAGAGAATGTATATTCTCCTTAAACTTTTGAAGACAATACAGTCATCTTTGGTAAAGCGCTTAGTTACTTCATCACTCTGTGTCATCATTATGAGAGCTTGAAATCCCCAATTTGTCTTATTATGACCATGTTTTTTCTTATTTTCCTGGGAAGCACTGTTAGTGAAGAGAAGACCATTATAACATGACTGTCTCTACTACTGTTCACAAAACCTAAAGTTCTTAGTTACTTCAACATCCCTTAGAAAATCTCCAGGAATCCCTTCTTCATCAAGATTTTCACCAGAATTGCACATGCAAACCAACATTCTCCAAACCACCATAACTATCTTAAGTCTCCATATCTTGGAATTATACTCCTCCATCAAAGACCACTTTAAGTTGTACCTCTTCAACAGATCATTATTCTGAGAATTACCAATTTCTCATTCCTTTGAACTCATTCATATTTAGCACATGCCAAATACACTTTAATAGTATACAATGTACAGAGTAATAGTATAGCCTCTGTAGTCAGAAGACCTGGATTTGAATCAGTCTCTCATTCTCTTTGGACGCATGGTGTATGTCTAAACTTCACTTCTCTTGTACATCATCTAACTTTCTTAAAAGGAAGTTGTGAGAATTAACTGATCAAGTGCAGACAAGATGTTTGAGTAAGAATATATGATACGTATTCCATTAAAAAGTAGCTTTTGCTATTACGAGGTATGTGTTGTGCTTCTGAATTGCATAGATTTCCTCACGTATGTGTATATACATCTATATGCATATATTGTACACAGGGGGTATCCTTAAGCAGCAGCCCAAAAGTACACTGTCATGAGAAAGCTTATAGAGTGGGATGTGCGACTCACATTTCAAGCACCTGTTTTCATGTAGGATTTTAAGAGATTCAAGGAAAAGAATGTACTATGGTTGGTGAAAGTCAGAAAGCAAACTTGATCAAAGTGGCAATTTTAAGTATGGCATTTTTCAAATGGTCCTCTAGCTCATGGAGTTTTTAACCTAATACCTGTGATAAGTGGCTTCTGATGCATAGTTTATATATAAATAGCAGAGCTATATCAAGGAAATCTCTAAAATACCATAATTGTACATGTTAATAAGATTTTGTGCCTTATTCTGCAGATGGTAATGTTATGGGGATGAGAATATTTTTCCATTACATTTTAGTGAAGTGACTATTAAAGCATCTAGACACAAGTGGAACAAAAAGATACTATGCCCCTATGGCATATAGCCAACTCTAAGAAGAAGGAAAGGTCATGGTCATCTCTTGGACCTGAGTACCTTGGTATTGGACTCCATTTTCTATGCTGTGATTATCAGTAGACATTAGAAAATTCGGTAGAACTCACATAGCCACAAACATGCATGAATGATGGCATTACAAACAGAAGGAGATATTCCAGAATATTTTTTTTTATTGAGGTCACTTTGGTTTACCACACTGTATGTGATCTAGAAGCATAAGATCATACCTCCTATGATATATGCCACCACACTCACCACCAAGGCACCCAGAGTCCTCCACTATAGTCCATTGTGTTCCCTTCCCCCTTTGTTCTGTCCCTCCACTCCCCAACTGGGATCCTTAATTCTACAGTAGATTTCTAAGGTTTTTTAATTGATTCAGTTTTGCCTGGCCCTTTGTTATATTTCTCAATATTGCACATATAATTTAAAACAGACAATATTTCAATAATTCACATAGCAAAATCCCACAAAGCATAATCTCCACTTAAATTGCAAATATAAGTGAAAACAGAGTAATTCACTTAACATAATAGAACATAAGTTCCATCCATGTTGTCACAAATGACAAGATTTCATTTTTTTAAATGCTTGAATAATATTCCATTGTGTCTATAGACCACATCTAATATACTCATCTGTCCTTGGGCACTTAGCACTTAGGTTGTTTCCTTAACTTGGCTAGTACAAATAGTCACACTTGATTTCATATTTTAAAATATTATAGCAGAACCTGATGACTTCCTCAATTATTTTGATAAATTTAAGGTAGGATGGGATTATCATATTCTGTAGCAGGAAGTTCATCTGGAAAACATCTAAAGTTCTGTAATCTTTCATGTTCTTGGATAGACTGAATTTATTAAGCTCAAAGCAATGTGGAATAAGCATTTTCTTCACAACTAGATTGCAAACACACTGAGGACAGCTTATCCATCTATATTAGACTTCTCAGGTTGCCATAGACCTATCCCACAGGTTGGATGGCTTAAAAACAGTTCCCAGAGCTAGAAGATCAAGGTAAAAATGCTAGCAGGCTTGGTTTCTTATTTTTCCCCCCATCACATTTTCTTTTATTATTATTATTTTTTACAATATTTGCTTTCTTTTTTCAGGTTTTTGATAAGACCATTCCTATTGACTTGTGGGTGTCTACCTCCTCACTGTGTCCTGACAGTCTTCTCATAGTACTTCTGGAGTCTGTTCCTCTTCTTATGTGGACAACAGTCCTTTAGGATTACAGCTCCACCACTTTGAAGTGTAGCTAATTTATTTCTCTTTTATTATATATAATACATGTTCATTATTCACAATACTGAAAATACATATAGTTTTAAAATACTCAGTTTCACCACCTATCATGCTTAAGTGTTATCATGCACTCTAGTTTTTCTTATGGTGCTTCTACACCCCATTTAATCTTACATAACTTCTTTAACATTTTTTTCTCCAAAAATAGTTAGATTGAAGTTAGCATTTCTACATTTGGATTTTGAAGGGCTTCTTATAGTCCAAAACATAATTATTATTTTATTAAATGGACTTGTGTTTGCCCCTTTATTAAGAAGTCTGGTTTATTATAGCACACCATCTGGGACCTGGATTGGGAACTGAATATTGAAAGTACGAAGATTAAATTGGTCTAATGTCATACAGAATTAACACACTAGAATTCTATCAGTTTTTAGCAGAAAAGTCACCATTATTCAATGAAGCTTGAAGGCACATTCACAGATTTTTTTTTTCCTCCAGTCACTAGAAGATGAAATGCTAAGAATATTTTATTCTCTCTATGACCTGATTGAGAAAAGTGTTCAAAGGAAAAAAATTTAAGGTTTATGTAACCAGTGATCAAGTCTGAGGAAATGCAAAACAAGAAGATCCCAGAGGGATTTATTTGGATATTGGTTCTAATACTTGGTAAATCACACATCAGCAATAGGACAACAAACAAAATGCCAAAGTATAATACAAAGCTGGTGTGAAATGTAAATTGGTACCCACTGCTTTGATACATTTTTATATCCTAGAAATTTTAATTTTACTTGGTGAATGTATTTTGAGGAAATAAGTCAAATGTGGAAATGCTAACAGATACTATTTCTTTAATATCTAGCATTTGGTTTATTAAAATTAGCATAGTCTTTAAAAATAATATCATATAAGGTGCTTATACCAACAGGGAGGTAATGCAGAATTAAATACATATATATTTATCATACATTTTCAATTTATACTTATTCATATATAATATTTATTTAAAATATGTGACTATATATCAGTTTAATCAGTATAATCGGATAAACACATATACATTTACAGAGATATGAAAAATAATACATATATATTATAAATGTATAAATGCATGTAGAACAGCTATGTAGAAGCAACATAAGAAAAACTAGAATGCATAACACTTAAGCATGATAGGTGGTGAAACTGAGTATTTTAAAAATATATGTATTTTCAGTATTGTGAATAATAAACATGTATTATATATAATAAAAGAGAAATAAACTAGTTACACTTCAAAGAATATTATTGCTTAATTACCCTCTCAAATAGTATGTGTGTACCTTCAGTGTAGTGATTATATTTTACCCATTTTTGCAGTCCTTCCCCTATAGTAAACCAGAAGGTCCTACCATATTGTTGAATGAATGAATAAATGAGAAAATTATTTTCTTCAATCATTTTCTTTTTCTTAATTCTCAATTCCCCAACTTCCCCTTGCCCAGATTTTTGCAACAGCCCCTGATTAATATCCTTACATCTCATTTCCTTCCCTCCTCCTACTCAGGTAACAAGTCACTGAAACTAATCGAATCTCATTCCCTTAATTAAAAAAATACTAAAAATCAGTAAATTGCAATGTGCTTGAAAGACACTGGGTAGGAGAAGGAAGAGCAAGGATATTTAACTTACTTCCCTGTGAAACAATATCACCCAGTGCCAGGCAGACATACCTTCTGAGAAAGCGGTTAGAGATTGCAAATAAAAGGAAAAGAAAATGAATCATTTCCATGCCTATGGGATAGGAAAGAAGTTAAAGATAAGTAAAAGATAGTCTCCAAGGAAAAGAAATAAAGTAAATCAAGATTAAAAACTGTGCTCTCCCCTTCTTCACAGAATTCACTTTTGGTTCCTTTATCCTGCTATAATGTGGCACAGATGCAGTGGAATACTATGAGATAGGAGACAAGAATATGAACAATGAGCTGAACTTTTTCTTGCCTTTTCTAAAATTGGTCTTCAGCAAAGTGAAAAGAAAGGTTTGATTGCTACATCTCAGTATCTGTCCAGAATTCAAAGCAAGACTTAACTTTCTTCTAACAAAACTAACCTAAAGCAAAATAAATCGCAGCTTAAAGATGACATTTTCGCTCCTTCCTCTAAATAATATTACAATCTAGTTCCATGAAACATCTAGTTCTTGATGTGTACTGGCTTATAAACAGGTAGTATATATTAAGTACTTAAATTTTCTGAAACTTTAGTCCCTGCTCTCACTCTGTATTGCAAAGAATCTGGGAGCAGAAATGACTGCAGAGTTTGCCTTGGAGACTTTGGTGTGGGTTACTATGACAACAAAACTTTAGGGCATTGTTGCTACATGGAATCACAAAATGACAGATGGTCCATTATGGAACTGTACATATTTGGTGATGAAAAGAAAATACATCACTCTGAAGTACATTTTGTGCTGTTGCAAAAGAGTTGGGATATGATAACTGAATGGAGTGAGAATAGGTAACCAGAAGGAAAGGTTAAAATAAAATTTTATACATCTTGAAATCACGTCAAGTGACTCGACAATTTATTATAGACGACTGCCTCTCCCCATCCTTAGAAAGAATTCTATTCTATTATGTATTTGTTTGGAACAACTTAGTATATATTTGAAACTTTCTCCATTATGACATTAGGAGGATGAAATAAAATCAGCTAAAAATGAGTAAAATTCTTGTGTATATACAAATGGGAAGGTTTGGTTTACTTATTCTTCTTTTGGGGTAGTATTGGCCATATGCTAGATGACCAGAAAGATTGACATTTTTCCTTGTAAGGTTTTCTAAGAATTGTAGTATACTGGAATTGTGGGACAAATTCAATGATAATCAAGCTTTAAACACATGATGTGAAGTTATGAACTAGTTTCTTAAAACCATATTTGCAAATTTAGGATATAAGTAAGAGGAACTATTATGATAATCTTAGCAATCTTTGCTAAGCTGGAGTGCTCAGTATTGATAGGCATTATGATGTAATTATGACCAAAATTTTCATTGCCAGACAAAGTGTTTTTAAATTTTGTTATCCTACTTTAGGATATCTGTAGTAAAGTACTTATATATCTACCTATTTTCCATTTATCCCTCTCTGTCATAATCTATCAATAACTGTCACCCATCTAGCTGTCTGCCTCCCTCTCTCATCTATCTATCTATCTATCTATCTATCTATCTATCTATCTATCTATCTATCTATCTATCTATCTATCTATCATCCACCCTCTATCCATCTCCATCTTTGCTTTATATGTATAAATAACTGAAAACCCCTGACACTGAGTGGATCAGAAGTCATGCCATAGGCCATGTGTCAGTGGAATTAGACAATTTTTGTTTTCAATAATGCAGGAGGAAATTTTGTGAGTACCCAAGGGAGATTTTTCAGAAGAAATGTCTCAAAAATCCAAATATTTTGAAAACTTTCTGAAGTCAAGCTTTCTCAAAACAGCATACTACCTTAGGAAGTAATGAATTCCTTTTCATAAGAAGATAGCAAGTGTCAGTGTTTGACATAATGGAGGGTATATTGTCAGAAAGAATTGTCAGATGGGAACCTTGGCTTCTGACTGCAAGACCTCTTCCAGCATTGAGATCTACTATTGTATGGTTTCTGAGCCTGGCCTAGGGTGCTCATCAAACACTTGAACCATGAGACTCCTGCATTCTTCAGGCCTAGACATCTTTGTGCCTGGAGACACAAATCATTCACAAAATTGGATAGTGTCTTTGAGAATGAATGAATATGAAGACAAGGACAGCATGACTAGATTTATTCTTTTTGATGGCCACTAGGTATATTTTTAACCTTGGCCTCTAAGGATGGAAAGTCAATACATTAACCCTGATGACACTACCTCTTTTCCAAAGATTCTGATTTAATTAATAGAAGCATAAGGCTTGTCAAAATGAGGAAATGAGGCAATATCTCCTTTCTAAAAAGCTCCTGCAGTAAATCAAAACATAGAATATTGAATAACATTTTCTCATATTTTTAGCAACTTAACATTTATTGAGAACTAGTTTTGTTGGTTAGAATTTTTGTTGAATGCCATAAAATATTATTAAATAAACTTTAATCTTGGAAGATACCGGTATGTGGATTTGCTAATACACACACACAAATGTGTAAGAACTATTCATTTTTCACATGTTGGCATGTTGTAAAATTGTGTTTTCTTTTCATTCCTAAATGTTGTAAATAAACTCTATCTGTACAGTAGGTTTTTGTCAGACTCCCAGAAAGACAATTTTATTTTATAGCACATCCTAGAATGACAGCCAGAAACTGTTCTGCACCACCTCAGTACAAACAAAATTAGCTTTTCACAATATTTTTGCAGATGTTAAAGGTCATTAATAGAATGAAACCAGATGACTAAAGCAATACATTTGGAATGATTAGGTTTTATTTTTCTCCCTAGCTTAAAGACACAGAGTCTCATTTTCTTTCCTATGTGGCTGCATTTCAATTTTTTTTTCAGTATTTAATGGTTTCCAAAATCATAAAAGTAAAAGTGGTAGGATATGTATTTCTTGGCTTATGCCACCTTCCTTGTTTGACATAGTTGGAATTTTATGAGCATGAAAATAGTATTAACTGTTAAAAGAAACCACACCACTTAACAATAGCCTATGCTTTTTGCTTTTTCTGAAGTCAAAATTTTGTTACGAATTCTTTGAAATTCTCTGTCCAATTAGAAAGAGAAGTGATAATTAACTGGAATATATCCTACCATATTTCTCGTTATAATAGAAAGGGAAAAACTATTGAAAATATAGGATTTGTTGTTTAAAAGATGCTGTGTGCTTTGTTAGGAGAGAACGGGCAAGCTGCTTATCTAGACCTCTTCATTTTTAGCATCTAGCCTACAAGGAAAGAAACTTCCGTTAATATCTATAAATGGATACATTTATATTAGAAATATTTCCAGATCAGATTGAATCTAATGTCCTTTCTAGAACGTGTCTGCCCTTATTATTCAGCGGGGTATCATTTGGAAAATAATTTTCATCACCTAAGTTTAAAAAAATGATTCACTCCAGTTTTCTGTGAAAGTTAAATAGCCACAAAAATCTAGTCCTGGTTCCCAGATTTACTTATAGATCTGTGGTTTGCATCGAAGGAGTTAATATATTGCCCTGCTGTCAGGGGCTGAGTAGCCCCTTTGCTCCAACAAAACCACAAACCACAGAGAACTTTCTTCTGCGGAAGAAAGTCCTTGTTAAGAAAAGGAAGAGGTAGGATTCAGTCATAGGTGGAACGGCTGGATCGTTTCGTGGCATGACACTGCTTCCATTGTACCAGAGGGAAAGTGGACAACGGGCACTTCAGTAGTTGGGGATGTGAGGGATGTGAGATTGGAGCCGGTTTGCTCAGCCAGTTGCACAGAACTCGTTTGATTTTCTCTTTGCTGTCTCTCAGGACCAAGTTCCTCTTACATTAAATATAAAAATAGTCATGATGCAGTTAGTCAAATAAAATTGTGTACTTGTTTGAGCCTATGTGAGGGAAAAGCAAATCTTCCAATTGAAGCTAGCATAGTGATGAGTGATGTAAATTCTGAAAGAAAAATAAATTTGTAGGGAACAGAGCTAGGCTGCATGGTCTATCTGTCTCTTCCTATATGAAGTTTGCATGGCAGAGTCTACCACTGGTGATTCTGTTAGTGAATTTTGTAAAGATTTAAAATTTTGTTTTGATTATCATTTCCCCCAGATGGTATTATTAAAAGATGACACTAACTGTGATATTTGGAAGAAAGAGAGGCAGACATCTATAAGATGCTTACTTCACATCTAAGTTTTATCCATCTAAGTGCTATTCAACTGAGTAGATTCACTTGCTTGCTTTTAGATACCTTCTACTTTATTCATCAGTTTATTAATCTATATTTTCCAAGGATGTGTCATTGTTTGATTCTTATCTAACAGATTAATAGGGTCACAGAACACAAAATTTAGGTTTTTAATTTGTAATCAAGAGGAAATAAAATACCAGGAAATTTATCACCATTAACAAGTTGGGTAATAAGGAACCAATATGGAACTTTGAGAAAGCCACTGAACTTGTTTTGGACAGGTGGCATTTGGCTAATTTGTGGCTATCTAATTTCAGATGGACAGTAGGTCATTGACTATACAGATCTGAGTACATGACAGTTGTGTAGACAAAAAATGCCATTTTTAATTTCAGTACTGTAAATTTGGCAGAAGTCAGGGGCATGGTTGAGAAGGCCCAGGAGAATATTTAGAAATAAAAAAGGGACAAGTGTGAATCTTGTAGGTCATTGAGATGTTCTGGGGAAGCTGGAGAAGTATCCAGTAATGGTGATTCAGAAGACAGGTAGGCAAGGGGAGCAAAGCAGGAGAGGAAGGTTCTGTACTACAGGGAGGAACCCATAGACTATGTTCACAGAGGCTCTCTGGGAAGTCACATGGAAGGAAATTCAGTACCTCTTAGTCTATTCTGTATCACTGGACCTTTGAATACATCTATTGAAAACCATTCCTCCTTTATGCCATAACCAAACCTTAATAAGACTTAGTCATGCTTTTTCAGTTGTGGAGGTAAGGATAGAATCCATGTAAATATCTTGTTCCATTTCCAAATGATAAATTGTCTATTGACATGAAATTTGCCTTAAACTTTATAAGTGAAAGGTATATGTGATTTAAAATGCCATGCTTTGGAGGCATTTTATAAACAAAATTACTGTAGTTAATCATCCAAAACAAACAATTATTTAAAACAATTTCAAAGTAGATAAGCTGAAAATATCATTTTTTAAGAACAAGAGACAGTGGTGATATATAAACAATTACGTCCTTATATCAACATTTTGGATTTGTGACTTAGTGTTATTTGCTTTTAAGAATCATAAGTTAAAACTTCACCAGGGGCCTCCCTGGTGGTGAAAAGGGTTAAGCACTGCACTATGAAGCATCCTCAGTCACTGCAGTACAATCCCCAGTTCAATCCCCAGTCAGGGAGCTGACCCACATGGCACAGCAGACCTCTCCTGTCTCCCCTGCTGCTCCCCTCAGCAGTGTGTTTCAGTCAGTCTGCCTGTTCTGTTTTCTAGTCTGTCTCTGGCACTCCTCTTACCATCCACAGCCCTGGCCTGTACCTCAGTTCTTGTTTGCATAAAAAAATAAATCTTAACAGAAAACTCCAAAACATCCTAGGAAAGTAATAAATATTAGTAAGAACATAATTATATTTTTGGAAATTAGTTTAATTTCCCTCTAAACATAATGCACTAGTACTTTAAAACCAAGTGACATATTTGTAATATTCCAAGTTTGGGATTGTTTTTTTAAGAATGTCTTAAGTGACTAACTTTTATTTGATTCAAGCCTTTTCATTACAACCCACACATACATACATACAATTATACACATGTATTATCATATAATTATACATGCTATAGTATAAGGAAATATAAGGGGTTTTAAACTCTTATTTAATGATGGGTTAATTTGAATTACATAAATATTAAAACATAAAATTGTAGAATTTAATTTCTGAAACATTAAGGTTTATGCTCCTTACATATAAGTGAGAAACTGAGGTCCAGACTTCAGCACAGGGTAGAAAAATTTAGAAAGTAGCAACATAGTAATAAAAACATGGGTAATAATTACTTACATTGAGTGATTTCTGCTTGTCAAATAATGTTACAGTGTGTTAATAGATGCTCTTATTTAATTCTTTTAGGTGAGATTATTTCTCATACTGTGCAGATGAAAAAAAAATAAAGACACAAAGGTGAAATAATTTTCGTTTATAAATGAAAAATATTAAAGTGAGTGTCCATTTCATGACTTCATTCTGTATTTGAAATTCAGAATGAATAACTAATACATTTAAAAATAATTCAAGAAAATAGGTTAAAGTTAGCACTATCAAGCTATCGCCAGCAACTGCTGCATGAATTCCAACCCCAGCTAGGCAGCTAACCCACATGGGGCAGCAAACTTCTCCCATCTCCCCTGCTGCTCCCTTCAGCAGTGTATTTCAGTAGATCTGCCTGTTCTTCTTCCCCACTCTATCTCTGGTGAATCTTCTCACCCTCACACTTCTGGTCTACACCCCAGTTCTTGTATGCATACATAATTCTGTAAAAAAATAATTTAAGAAAACAGGAAATGCTGCTTTTTTTGGAAGCAACACAAACTTTTCTCCTGATACCTGGCTTCCTTACCCCACCTTGACCTTCACTGCTGAGAACCAATGTAACCTGTTCCTTGGATGTCCATCTTATGAGTTTGTTATTTCAATCAAAAATTTATTGAGTATATATGTGTGGTAGGTAGCATCATGGAAGAATATAGTCTAATACAGCAGAGAAATATAAATCAAAGTTCAGGGTGTAGAGGGGTCTAGGGCTAGGGCAACTCATTAGCAAAGACTCTGAGATGGGAAAGTCCAAGATGAGTTTCTTAGCTGTGGCTCAGAGAACATTTTTTGAGGTTGAAATTAAAATTAAAATTTAAGGCCCATTTTCCTGTTTCACTTTCTTCATTGGAAGAAAAGAAAATAACTCTCTTTTGCTCTCCTCTTCCCTGCTCCACATTTTAGGCATAATGACATAGTCATGATGTCCAGATTCATTAATTTGGTTTAACTTCAGCCATAAGATAGTCCTGTTCAATAGATATCTATTTATCAAATTTATTTTATTTAGTGATTAAAAAGAAAGGAACTCTTTTATGTCATTTTTTTTTTTTTCATGAAATGTAGCAGAACATCACAGAATAGTGACCTGGGAATCATACACCTCTATGTTTTGATATTGACTGGCCACTTGCTGGCAATAATTTATAAGGGAAAGTTTCTTAAGGTTTTTGAAATTTTGGGTTTTTTTAAAAATCATTTATAAAGCAAAAAACAGTAACAGTGCTTAGGGATATGGTGATAATTAAATGAAACAATGTGTAAATCTCTTTGGCAAATAGTGTCTAAATATTTATTGATCTAGTGCATAAGATGAACTGAATTAAAACATTGGAGACTATGCTAAATAAGGAGAACTGAGCAGCAGAACAACAGTAAAGGTAGACTAGAATCAAGCATCATTAGTAACCTTCTTAGAGGTTGACAGGAGTCTCAACAACTCCGGCAAATACTAACCGTCTTTCAGTTGTGAAAGTCCCAATGTACCATCAAGCTTAATTTAGTCACAGATCAAGTGCCATCATACATTTGCCTCTTCCCAGCTGTTTTTGCACAGGACTGAGAAAAATTACAGCTGGTAGACACAAAACCCCTGCTGAAAATCTGTGAAGCTTGAGGAGTGCTTTGTGAGTTACTTTAGTATCTAAGCTTAAGCTAATGATCATGTTTAGTATGGTACTTAGCAATTTGTCAACACCTTAGCATTCTAGAACCATTTCCCAGGTTACTGGATAAACATTTACACATTAGAGGTAAAACGAGTTTCTCCTTAAGAATAATGTCATAAATTCTCTGTATGCTTTATCCTGCTATTTTAAAAATAAAAGGAGCTTTTCTTTCCAGCTGGTAATTTAGTAGACAGTCACAGAGTATTTCATACAAGAGACTTTTCTACTGGAAATTTTCCAGGGACTCTAGGAACCTCCAGTGGGACAGTCCTTTGCAAATCTACTACCTCATGTTCTAAATACACGTTATTCACATAGAAAGGGTTTGTGAGATGACAAAATATGAGAGAAAAAAGAGGAAGTGAAATAATTTTAGGACATTTTGTTCATGTCACTACCTATTTTGGGTTAGTGGCACAAACTTCATAGATGTTTTGACACTTTTCCTATTTGCATTTTATATGACCAGATAAAGCTGTAAATGATCAAAAACTTACTTAAAAATTGTCATTGAGCATTAATTTCTTAGTTTTGCCAATGTATCATGGTTATATAAGATGCTATCATTAGGGGAAGCTGGGTGAAAAGGATATGGGAACTATGTACTATTTTGGCAACTTTTCTGAGAATCTAAAATTTAAAATATTTACAGATACAGTAGTTGAAGTGAAATATCTAGTTTTAATGGGACCACCTATAGCTTTATATAATAATATGAGGTACAAATAGGAGAAGTTACTTATTGAATATTTATAATGTGCTATTCTAGGCACTTAAGATACATCAATAAACAAAACAGACAAATACACACATCTTGTCAGTACTAATATTAGTGCAGCAGTTTATATTCTTGTCATAGAAAAGAGTACGAAGAAAAGGAGGTGAAGGAAGGAGAGATGATGGGAAGCAAGGAAAATAAAAGAGAGAAAGAAGAAAGAAAGAAAAGGAAGAAAGGGAGAGAAGGAAGGAGGAAAGAAGAAAGGAAAGGTAGAATGTGGTTAATTGAAAAACAACAACAGCATCAAGACTATAGTAATGAGAGGTGTATGGTCAGAAAGGATCAAACGGACCTCACTGAGATGATGGTACTTTGGCCAAGATCTGTAATTAGGGTGTTGTGTGGTGATCTGGTGAAAATATTTTTCTGAAGAGGAAGAGGAGGATGGAAGAGTCCATTGTGATTATGTTCTATTCATTTCATACTAGCTCATGGTGAATGTGTTTGGCTCATATGGAAGGAAAGAGAAAATACATTTATTAGTCACATAAATACACAAAGTGGGACTATCTGCTCCTAGTTTGTAGGTGGAGTTGAGACTCAGAGGGATTAATTAATTTATGCAAGGCCACACAGCAAACAAATGTCAGAGCCAAGCTTCTATCAATATTTCTCAATGTAATAGCATGACCTACCCATATTGTCCCCTCTGACTTGTGATGCTGTCTCGTCATTCAGATCAAGTGAGGAAATGTTTTGTTTCTGAAATCTCTTAGATATTGCTACTCGTTATCAAATATTAAGGAATATTAGCATATATTTCATGAGTTACTTTCTACTTATTTTCAAGCATCTACTGAGTCTCAGGTTCCAAACAAGTGAATGTGACTTTTATTTCCCAATTGCTAATGCACAGTAGACAGGAGAATTCTTTTACTGACTAGTGTGCTAAAAGTTCCACCATATAGTCTGTAGTCTTTAATGTACATGACAACTCAAGGAAGAATCAGGAGTAACTTCTATTTATTAATTTAAGTCTCTTGATTTAAAAAAGAATGAATTCAGGCTTGTCTTCTAAAGGAAAATTATTGTACAAATAATAGAAGCCAAGGGTGATCTGGGTATGAGAAAATCTTCTAGGATAGATCTTACAAGAGAACACTTTGTTCATGTGGGAGATTTATATTGACATGGGAAGAATCCACAGGACCTAAATTCACATTTTAGTTCATTCTAATTGAGTATTTTAGTTGCCAAATAGCAAAAAATAGTTACCTTTGGCAACAATTATATGGGACAAAGTCTGAGAGCAACTTAAAGTAACAGTATCAACAATAAAATCAATAGGCAAAGGATGACTTATTCAATCTTTACAAAAATTGCGAGATTATAAAATAACATTATTGTCCTTTTTTTGGTATCAGCAATAATAATCTTTGACAGAATATTAAATGTGATCCAATGTAAATCTACAATGTGTATATATCAAGTGTGTCAGACATTGATTTAGATAAAATTAAAACTTGTTTAAAAAATCAAGCATTTGCAGATGGTGTAATATTTTTATATAAGCAGTGTTCTAGTACAGTTGTACCTATATTTATAACATGTAACTGTTGGAAATACCCAGAACAAACATTATTAGCTCAGCACTTTTTATGACAGTTTCAGAATTGTGGTTTGATAAGGTAGAAGATTCTGTGCTTCTTTCTTGCAGGTATCATTATTAGTAGCATCATGTCAAAACTTCATTCTATAAAATTCCAGCATATAGTATGGAATCCAACTTGTTAGAAAATGATTTCCTGTTGGAGTTATCTTCTCTTCCTTTCCCATTCTCCCTTTTAGTTGCCACTTCCTGTTGCTAATTCGGATACAGTTGTATTGTTTTGCCTAATTAGTTAGTACTGCTGTAAATCTAGTTTGATATCTTCCAGACCTTCAGCCATATTTAATTGCCTTGATCAGCCACAGTGATTGCCTCTTGAGCAATGATTAAAAGAGAGTGTAACCTGTGGCTAAAGCTAAAAGACTATTATAGGCAAGATGCCTGTGGAGGGGGTTGCTGGTGAGGATAAATAGCCCCAGAGAAAATGCTAAAAAGTGGGCTGGGGCAACTGATAGTAATTTAAGATACTGCAGAAGGGGGAGCTGATGGAGTCTTTGTCATGTAGTCTTAACACTGGGGACTCAGCGGATTTGGGCCCTCACCTCACCAATTTTTGAGAAGGCTGTTGAGGCCTGGCAAAGAAGGTGAAGATTCGGGAGATAGGCATCTTTCTGACATGCATAAGTGTGGCATAACTGTATTGAGAGGCAAAGTTCAGACTGAGGCCTTGCAGGTAGCTGACTGAAAATGTTTCCTGGTTTTGCTGCTCTTGCCACCTGGCAGAGAAGGTGAAGACCGGAGCCAACGGAGCCAAGCGTCTTGCTGCGAAACGTAAGTGTGGCGTTTCGGGTTGTTCAGGTGCTGCTATTTTGAGTGTTGTTTGCTGCTGCGCTGGGGCATCCAGGTAGCTCATGGAGCACCCCAGTTCTATCTTCTGCTGCCTTCATGAGTTAGAATCTGGCCTGTAGACTGGTTGCTGCGTGTCTGCAGTGGCAGAAAGATGCCATCTTAGACATGCGGTCTATTGTTCGGGAGAGGAGCTCCATGTCCTTTGTGGTGGGATGATGTCATTTTAACTGCTTTTATGCAGGACTGGAAAACACTGGACATGGCTTTGGGTGAGGTAAAGGCCATTTTGACCTCAATAACTTTGTTTTTTCCTGGTTTGTTAAATAAATCCCTTTGTTGTTCTTTGAGCCTGAGTAGTTTTGCAATTGTGCGCATGGGTGAAGAGTTCAGAAGGTGACCGGTGGATTATTTGGACAATGTCCTTGGTCAGTTTTAGTGCACCTGGTTTCCCTGTATCACAAGGGTAGAGCTTTATGCAACAAAGTCAAAGTTTCAGAAGATATGCACATGATTCTGTGACCTCTCCTCTTCTCCCATTCTTTAGTTCAGATGAAAATATTTGAGAACAATGTAAAGATATTAAAATTATAAATTGAAAAGTAAATGTTTACACATAAATGATTATTCCATCATCTCATTCCATCCCAGTATCTGGATGAAAAAAAGGCCCAAAGCTCGTTGATAGGAATATTGTGTCCTTGAACTTCTGCAGTAATAGAATATGCCTTTCTGTGCTTCTGTTTTGGTGAAGAGAATTGGTTATGATGAATCAGCATTGTGAGGCAGTTGATACAAAGGTTAGACTATTTTAGCATTTCTCTGTAGGACTTATCAAATTTGATGAGTCAGCTGGTCTTTAGCTGGACTGTTGCTGGTTTAGCATTATTTAGAAATATTTTTAGCCATTTGTCATCTGTTTCTGATAACTTGAGCTAAGGTGGCTTGCTAAAAATCACATGGGAACACAAACCTCACTCAGGATCACGATTCTGAACATATGCGGAGAAATGTAGTACAACTGCAAGTTCACAGTATGGTCAATTGCCTTCTTTCCATAGCTCACTTCAGAGTGGTTATTATTAAGGAAATTGTATGTGTATTTAACATTTTATTTTGGTGAAAAGCAATGTCATCAGAGGGCTTAGATTTATGGTATGAGGTTTAAATTCTACTTCTTGAGTTACCTTCATATGAGTTAAGGGCCTCTGAAAAGATATGCATAATTATAATATTTTCTGAATGCAGTTCAGCATTTCATAAAGTGGTTATTGTTGATTTTATAAAAATTTTACATTACAACATGCTCTCTACTTGAGTATTTAAAAAACCAATCATTATGTTCACTAATGAGAATGACTTTCTCTTGTTTTTACCTTTGAAAATCAGAAAGACAGAATTCAAGTTTGAATAAAAGTTTCATTTTATTATATATGTTTATAATTTCAGAGTATCTTCCTTTGTATAAGAAAAATTCCTTAGAAAAATATTACTTCTATCTACTTTCTTTTTATACATAGCCACAGATGTTTAGAGCACAACCTTAACAGCTGCCTCTTATTTTTCTGGTAGAATGTAACATTCTTGGTAGAATGTAAATCATGTCTAACTTGCAGAGAAGATTCATCTATATACTTAGAGTATGATGTGGGTGAAGACTGAAAGATAATCATTCATCTTCAATTTTAAGAGTGAACCCACTTTCCATGTAGTAACCAATTCCCATTTTCTTCAGATAAAGAGGAGTATAAACCACATGAGAGGTACCACACCTATTTGAATGAAGTTGGACTTTATAACAAGAAAGACCTGGAGTTGAGTCCTTATTCTGCCATTTTCTCCTGGCTTCACAAGCATTTTTGCATTTCTCCAAGCTTCCACTTCCATCTATATGAAACAATGAAAGTTCTATCTATAATTGGGAATATCAAATGGTTAAATATACAAATTGTCTAGTATGGTAGTTGATAGATGATAATATGACACACACAAATAGTATTTCTGAATAGCAGAGAAGAGGGTGATATAAGTAAAATTCAAATTTAGCAGCTACTAGCCAAGTAATCTTGGACAAGTTAGTTAATTTTTCTGAGCCTGAGTTTTCCGATCCATTAATTTTATAATAATACCTATCTTTCTGGATGGGTGCCTATACAGTGCCTAGAATATGATTTATATATTCTATAAATGGCAGTTATTACCATAATGCCTATTGTCATTTGTCTTTGCTGATGCAAGGCCTGCCTGCGTCTGCCTGAGGGGCACCTCTGAGACGACAGACTGCCACCCAGTGGCTTTGGTTTCTGCCTCAGGTGTGGTGTGGCTCCCAACTTTCCTCTAAGATGTTCAGGGAGTCTCTCTTGAAAAGTGGAGGCCCACTGCATTTTGTGAGGTTTTGGCAGTATCCTTCTGCAATTTTATGTTGCCTTGCTTAAACAGGGATTGTTTTGTTGACACACATTGGCCATATGGGAACGATTTCGGGTGGTAATATTGACAGTTATGTTTACATTGCTGTTTGTAGCTTTTTTTCCTCTTCAGTCATAAAACAATTCAGGCCTAGGAGAATCTATTCACACTACAAACAACAGGCATCTTTTTCTTGCCCTTTTCCCCCTTTCCTCTTCATACACAATTAGTTTCTTATTTGTATGTGTCGGCAAATGGTTGAGGTGTGTATCGGAATTGATGATGAAGAGTGTTTCAGAATCTTCTATCTTAAGGAAATACATTATTAACTTTCCACTTGTACAACTGGAAAAAAAATGCAAGTAAGGAAAGTAGGCTAATAAAATGAGTCAAAGGGGGGAAATTTCAAAGTTTAGATAAGGTGTTATTACAAATATGAAGATAGGGGAACTATATGTGTATTTTTTTGGGCTTTTGGGGCCAGGTTGAAAAACATATTTAGTTTGCAAATGGTTACTGTAAATTTCTCTTGTGATTGAGAAGTGGATATTTTTGTCAAATTTTGAAAGGAAGGGAGAAACACATCTTTAGATAACTTGGTTGGATGATATTCTTCTAGCACTGTATTTACAGAAAATGGACTAGATTCATAGGAAACAAATTCAGAAAGAATTATCTCATATACTTATTTTCAACAGCTTCCAAAAATATCCTTATTTTAACTACAGAAGTGAGATAAAGTAAGATAATTTATGGTATGATTTGAATTAATATGAAGTCTTAAAAAAGGCAAAATTAACCTGTAGTTATTAAAATCAGATCTATGATTGCCTGGGGTAGGAGGCAAGGGGGAGATTAACTAAAAGGAGAGTTAAAAGGATTTTCTGGAGTGATAGAAGCCTATTATTGATTAGGTTGGTGGCTCTATGTATGCTTACATTTGTCAAAGTTCCCTGAATTGTGCCTTTAAAATGTTATATGAGCACTTTATTATATGTTCATTAAACTTTAATAAGACTGACTAGAAAATTGAATTTGTACTAAGGAAATAGAAAAGAAATAAGCATCAACTACCATATATATAAAATAAAAGTATGAATAGATACTAAAGTCTCAGAAAATTAGAACATATGATGCCATGAAAATATAATCTTTAGTCAATTGTTGATTAAAACTAGCCAAGTTTAAATTAAGAGCTATTTAAACTAAGAGCTAATGCTCATTTCCTGCAGTTATCAATCCTTTAATTGATTATTGGATATGAGTCAAATTTTCAGGGTCCTAATTTCTGGGGCTTTCTCTATAGGCTTTGGCCATATAATGGTACAAAATTTAGTAAAAAGGAAAAAAAAAAGCCAGGAATTCATTTGAACAAAATGAATGTGAACAAAAATCAAAAGATGCTTGGCCCCATGTTTTAATTTTTTTAGTAAAATGTGTATACAAAATGATAAATATAAAACTGCTATACTCTGTTCTGATAGTCCTCTGCATCTTTGTTTTTCCCTTTAAATAAAAGCAATTCTATGTAGAATCAGGTTAATGCAAATAAAACTATGATCTTGGGGCACATATATGTGGTGGCAATGCTGTCCCTACCAAAACCATTGCTGCCATTAAACTGTAATTCCCAGAGAAACCTGACTATCATATTAGAAGGGAGATACAGAGTGGAACCAGACTCTTGGCTAAATAGAAATTCATAGAAGTAAGAACTGTACACTAAACATACTATATATTCTAAAATAATTGAAATTTAGATGACAGTGACGGTCTTTGACAGTCAATTGTATTTCATATCATGATGAATAGTTTAGTCATTAAAAGGTTGCAGTATATTCCTTAGTGATGATGGAATTCTACAGAGAATATTTATTAAAATTCATCCAGGTTAGACTAAAGCTTTACACATTAATCTAAACCAGACATAATATTCAATATAATTTGGGATCTAATTTGGCTTCATTTGTTCTGCTTCAGGTAACACCAACTTAATGATCCATTTATGTAATTGAAGAACAATAATAAAAATGCCTAACAATTTTAAGATTCAATGCGTTCCAAAACATTTCTCTTGGAAAATCTAATATATCACAGGATGGTCTAAGAGGAAAAAAGAGGATTTTATGTCAAAATAGTTTGAGAAACATTTATAGTGTTGCAGTTTCACTGTGTCTATTTAACAGCTGAAAGTCTGTCTTAATGAATTCGGACTGCTATAGAGAATACCATAAACCACATGCTTATAGACAACATGATTTTATTTCTCACAGTTCTGGAGACAGGGAAGTTCAAGATGAAGGCACTGGAAAATTTGGTGTCTGGGGCAAACCCTTTTCCTAGTTTCTCATCTTTTTGCTGTGTCCCCATAAGGCAGAGGGTTGAGGGACCTCTCTTTTTTAATAGAAAAGTGCCAATTCCATTCATGCAGGCTCTACTCTCATTCTCTCATTATCAATTAACTCTTTGAAAGTCCTACTTCCAACTACTATCACACTGGGGATGAAGTTTCAACATATAAATCTTGGGGGTACAGGAGTATTCAGTCTATAACATTCCATTTCTCTCCTCCCCAATTCGTGTCCTGCTTGCATGCTTTAAAATACATTCATTCCATCCCAATAACTCTTAATACCCTAAACTCATCCCAGCATCAACTTTTGAATACAAAGCCTCATCTAAATCTGAGATGTGTGAGAACAAGGTATATAATACACCTTGAGGTGTATTCCACTCCAGATGTGAACCCTGAAACCAAAAATGTTATGTGTTTTCAAAATGCGATCATGGGTAGGTATAGGACACCTTTCCTACTCTAAAAGTAATAAACAGTAAAAAGAAAGGCATGACAGGTCTCAAATAAGTCCAAAACCTAATGGGGCAAAGTCTGCTAGAACTTAAAGCTGGAGACTAGTCCCATGTTGTTTTCCAGGCCCAGTGGTTCAGCAGAATGGCACTGGAGTGGCCTTGGTGTGGTTTCAACATATAAACGTTGGGGGAACACAAACATTTGGTTTAGCGCAGTCTTAGGGAAATAGTGCAATAAAGAACCATATTGAATTTCACTTAACCAAGCATTTCTCAATTATCCATTATAACTTGTGATGTCTTAAGGAACTCTGGTCTTAAGAAAAACTGTGTTTGAGATACACTGTTTTATTTAAAAATATGCATATATGTGTATAAATATTTATGTATGTATGTGTGTATATGTGTGTGTATCCCCTTTATTGCTCAAAGCTACCCAGAAAAGTATTCATGAAAGTTTAATTACTTTTGAAAGGAAAACCAGAAAGTAATGGAAGAAAGATCAAGATTAGCTGTGCTCTAATGCCATCAATACATTCATCTTTCCTTCTTGTGTTTACATCTTCCTTTCAATAGAATATGTGTTTATTTTTGTTAAAACTTGCTGACTACATTGGGCAAGGAACTTAACAAGTTTGTGTCCCAGTTTCCTGTTATGTAAAATGATATTACAATATTACCTATTTCATAAGGCATTGCTAGGATGATGGTGAATTAACATATGTTAAGAATATACCACTTCAGGCCTCTTTGGTGGCACAAGAAGTTAAGTCTCAGCTGATTATATTTTCATGTCTTACATTAATGTGTTAGTTATTTTTATTTAAGGTGGTTGTCTAGTTTCATTCTTTTGTTTGTAGCTGTCCAGTTTTCCCAACACAATTTATTGAAGAGACTTTCCTTTCTCTAATATACTTTTAGCTCTGTTGTTGTTGTCTCCATATATATGTGGATTTTCTTCTGGTTCTCAATTCTACTACATGGGTCTGTGTGTTTGTTTTATTATTATTATAGCTTTGTGGTATAGCTCAAAGTCTGGGAATGTGACACCAGGATTTCTTTGGATGTTTGGGGTCTTTTATGATTACATATTCTTTTTCTTCTATTTCTTTGAATTTATTTTTCATGGCAATTTTGAACTATCTAACTGATAGGAAGATAATATCTTCCTTATGTTTGTTGGATCCTGGAGAATTGTTCCTGCCTTGTGGTGTCAAGTTCCACTCATATCTTAAGTTACAATGTATTATGTTTTATTGTCTGCCCATTTTGATTTGTAGATTTTCCTCCCCAGTATTCCTGCACTCTCCTGCAGTAGCAAGTTGGGAGCTTAAGGGGAAGCCTAAGAAAGCATGCTGAAGAGAGGGGCCCTCTTCCTACTCCCCACAAAGGATGACCTTTGTTCCAATGGCTGTGTTCATTGGGGAAAACAGCAGTTTCTGGCTATATATGCTGTAATCTGGCCCTGAGATCATGCAAGGGGGAAGGACAACTGGTTTTTCCAGCTTTTTGAAGTAGTCCAGGCACCCTCCCTCCTCCCCAAGAGAAGCTATGAGTGGTATGCTGGGAGGTGGGTGGCCTGTATTCTCAGGCACTAGTAAGAAAGTGCCAGAGATCACTTGGTGTTAGAGAAGTGCCTCACCACACTGCCCAGACCAGGCACAGACAGCCCTGAGAACCCAGAAATATGCAGGTGGTAAGAAAGTGTTGAAACTAATCACAGGACACCACTGCTGAATCTAGTTATAGGACACCAGTTTCCATGGTGTATTTCACTAAGCAAGCTACACTCTTGACAGGATATATGCACTGTCTGGCCTGGATACCCGCTGGGGGAAGGACTGGTATCATCTGCTGTACAGCCACAGTTCTTGACTTTTTGTTTCTCAGTCTCTCCTATGACATCTGGACTTTACTTCCCCAGCTCTATTCCACATATGGCCTATTGTGGTCATCTTTGGAAAATCTCTTTGGATGAGATTCTTGAAGGATTCTAAGAAGTCATGAGGCTGGGACATTTTCTTTTTTCTTTTATATGTATTTTATATCATTCTTCCCTTTTGTAAAATGTAAGCTTTCTCTTCTCAGGTGTGGTCCCCATAAAATTCCCACCACAAATTCACCCGTGCACTGTCACCATAGATCCTTGTGCTCTTCCCTCCCCTCTTTTGATACCTCTTCCTCCCCTGCAGAATGTCTCTCATTTATAGTTGCCTGTTAATTTTGATTTTTAATTTATTATAATTATTTTCTTGAGGGTGGGACATTTTCACATTTGTGACTTAGATGGATCATTCCTTCTGTTTGGTCTGACATGATGAGGCAGAGTTTGATAAAGACAGTGGGGATGAACAGGATGAATAGTGCTGACCTACAAAATCTCCTAAGAGAATGGTTAAGAAGCAAATGACAGAGCAGAGAATGGGTGGAAAGACAGCAGGATTACAGGCAGCATATTTAGAAACAAATCTTTTGTGGTAATTGAGGTGAGACAGGTAGCCTAATCTAGGAAAATGTCAGAAAAGTTGGAAAGAAATGGGCAGATTTGAAAAACAGTTGGAGGGTACAATAGTTTGGACCTAATGACAGCTTATATGTGTACAATAAGGAAAAAAAAAAAAGAATGAATGGATATTCAGTTTCCTGAGAAGGCTGGAGTAGGAGAAATAATTAGCTCCTTTTCATTATTTTTTAGATCATTAATTAGGCATCTAATTGTGTGTGGTTGACATTATATGAATTTAATCTACAGAGATATTTATGCTTGACAATACTGTTAAATAGGTAAGAAAATCCTATCTTGAAATAAAATACTCATTTTCACATGAAATTAAATAGAACAGTCTTAGCCATTACTTTTGGTTTGTTAGTCTTTGTCCAGCATAACAAGAAGTGACTATAGAAATGAACTTATAGAATCTAGAAATCATATTTGGTTTCTCAAGCATGTTAGAGTTAGGCTGGGGGAAAATTGCACTAGAAATTCTGTTGCAAAGGGAAAACTGGAGGTCACAACTGAAGCTTTGCCTGTGGTTTAAAATTCAGAAATTTCATGTAATTCCTTGGAAAGTTCTAGAGACTTCAAAGTGTAATTCCTACAAACTCAAATCGACTATAACCTCATTCATCTATTCTTGCCCATATAAAAGTAAATACTGCTATTAGTTACAAAAACACAATTTTCCCTCCTAATGTGCTACCTTTTCTTTTTGAACATTTTTGCTTTTATTATTCTAAAGGGACAAATGCAGTCAGTCTATGGAATGAAAGCTTCACATTGATTTTAGGAGGGTAAAGAGACTTGTTTCCTTATTGTCTTTAGCTTGTAGCAATGCACCTACTTTCAAGCAAAATAATACTCCTACATGACATCTTAAATGAGAACCTTGTATAAATGGAAAGAAAGACTGTATATAAAATTAATTTCTATAGCTTTTTATATGTGTGTATATACACACACACACATTCTAGGTGCTAGGGATATAGCAGTTAACACAGAAGGCATAAAGCCATTCTGAACTTGAAATACAAGTTTAAGAGTAAATCTGAGATGCTGAAATTTGTGCTGTCAGGTTGGAAGGGCTCAGTGGGGGCTTAGTGAAGTTATAAGGAGGGAAGTAGGTGCATCTTACTATAAGCCATACCCTGCTCTGCTACTCTGAACATATATATGTATTTGAATCATAGTGCAAGGGACATTCCTGTTGTAAGTGAAATAAAAACAATTGTAAGTTTTCAGAAAAGCTGTGGATTTTCTCTTTTTGTGCTTTGACAAATAGTAATGGAGGGTAATTTCAAAGTAACAAAGAGAAAACGGAAGCAAATTTTGACTTTTCACTCTAAGGCAAACCTGCTTACAACATTACTTTTCTGCTACTGCTTTTGTTCAAGTCTATGAGTTACAGGCTTGGGCTAAGTGAAAAACGCAGTAGTTTGGCATCAACAATTACCAATGTATCATTGAGAATAGGTAGTTCCAATACCAATAATTTAACCTATCAGAACCTGTTATGGAGCCAAGCAATCTGCTAACTGCTTTATATTTATTGTATTATTTAAGAGTTGTTACATAACCCCAGTGAGACAGATATTTCTATGCCAACATTTTAAAGGAAGAAATTGAAACTTAGAAAGATTAAGCTGATTGCCATTCATTTATGCATTCCACATAGTCTTTCAATGATTATTAAATAAATTCCTTAATCTTTAAAAGGCGCTTATTCGAGGTTTTAGTTTGTTCATGTCCACAGCTACCACCGCCTCCATTCCTCCTTACCCACCAAATTGTACCTTCTTAGAAACTTTGCTTCATCACTTGTTAACATGTGGCACCAAAACCGTTTCTGTCTGCTTTCCCCACCACATTAAAATCTCTTAAATGTTACAAAACTCCTTTTAAAAATTAAGTTGTCCCTACAGTCATTTCCTCTCTCTCCTTCATTTTGAAGGCAAACTTTTAAAAATATGCACATTTATTTCCATAGCATCATTATACCCCTCAACCCCTCTCTTTTCCCACCACTATGCAGAGGTTGTTCTAGCCAAAGTCAGCATTAACATTTCATTCACCAAAAAATGTGTTTTTCCTTCTATGTCTATCTTCTGTGCCTGTGATGTTTCGTAGTTAGGTGTATTAAATATACTTTTGAATTATAATATTTTCAATTTATGATGGACATTTTGGAATGTAAGTCATAAATCAAGGAGCATCTGTATTCAGCTTCAATAAACTTATATAAACTGAAGGATCCCGAATTTACATCCACTGTCCAGAGTCTTTTCTTAACTTAAAAATCATAATCATAGCCATAACTTACCTTTCACGTTCAGTTGCTCTACACACATTTAATACTGATGTGTCAAAAAATGGACTTCATACCTTTCCCTCTGACCTTGTTCTTTCCAATATTTTATTCAGTGACACCACCACAGTCAGTCAGCCAGAAAAGTGGAATCAATCTCAGCCCCTCCCTCCTCCAGTCCTGTCCCATCTTCACTTGGTCAACAGATTCTATTTGGTCTGCTTCCCTTGTTTGTTTCTTGCAGGGGTGAGGGTGGGGTGGGGGTGAGGGGTTAGGGTGTGGAACACATCCTCTCTTCTTCATTTCTACTTATTACTGCTTCAGTTTATTTCTTTATCTCTTTATACCTTGATTAGTGTAATAACTTTTTGAATGTTCTCCCTGGCTTAAGACTTTTTTCTCTTAATTTATCTTTCACGGGGATTACAGAGGGATATTTAAATGCAAATCAAAGTGTGGCATTTCCATGATTAAATTCTGTCAGTGCGCTTCCTGAGCCTTCAGAAAAGTCTAAAATGCTGAGTTTGGTGAACAATGCATTTCATTACCAGACCCACGCTTTTCCTTCTAGCTATCTCTAGCATTCACTTGTATACACAAGGTTCACCCCAAGAAGACAACTCAAAGTACAGGCTGCTTCCCATTAAAGGTACTTGGGAAGAGAGCCTCTGCGCATTTTTACCTTGATTCATTATTCTCTCGTCACAGTTGTTCTGCTCTTTTTGCATCATCTGTAAGATCTTTTGGCTTTGGGATAGAGGGACTTGGTTTATTCATTCATTATTTATTCAGAAGATCTGGGGTGTAGACCAGAGGTGAGCGGGGTAGGGTGAAAGGATTCACCAGAGACAGAGTAGGGAGAAGAACTGGTGGATCTACTGAAATATACTGCTGAGGGGAGCAGTGGGCAGGACAGGAGGGTTCTGCTGCACAATATGTGGGCTAGCTCCCTGGCTGGGATCAAACTCAGGTCTTGGTGGTGACAGTGCTGAGACTTAATCTCTACACTACCAGGGACACCCAGGGGTACTTGGTTTTTGTTATAATCTGAGTTAGATTATTTCCCTCTTCTTCGATCCTGTGATCAATGAATTATTCCTCATTTGTCTTTAACAAAATGCCTATAATACTTCATTCAAATAATTGTAAAGTTATTCTCTCAGAAGTAGATCATTAATTTGTTGAGTGGTTATCTTTGTCCCTGATACATAGCCGGGATTAAATTAATATAGATAACATCTCATGAATGAATGAATAAATGAACATGAGTTTGCTCTTTACATGCCCTAGTGCAATCATCTTAAGTTTCTTCTAAATGTTATTACAAAAGACTATTCTTTCCAAGAAATATAAAATGATTAGTGCAATTAATAGATTTTTTGCACAAATAGCATTGGTTTCTCATTGATTTTCTCAATAATAGTATTACTTATATCACTCTATTTTTGATCAAAATAGATCCTTGGAGACAGAGCACTTAAATAAAGATTTTGGGAAAGGTAGTCCCATTATTTGGTAAATTAAATTGTCTGAAATCTAGTCCAGTTTATAATATGTTCTCAGTCAGCCTGAGGTCTGAGATTTGAGAAGTCATAGGAAGCTTGCTTATGTCCTGTCATTTATTGCCAAATATCTAGTATAAGGGAGACAACTTTTTTTTTTTTAATAAAATAGTTTGTCTTTAAGTATCAATGTGAGTGATCATGTAGGAAAATTGTTTAGAGCTTCAGACTAAATCCTATGTGCTGTACTTAAGAGAAATGATGCTTACAAATGAGTTACCCATCGATCATATTGATATAATCATTGAGAGCTTGGTGGGTGAGACCAGTGTATTATTTTACAATTGGATACTTTCATTTCTTAATGAAGTGAAGGAGGATGGGAACTTCACTATATTAGCCACTTACTTTCCTTATTCCCATTTAATTAATGCACCATAGTTATGTGGGGCTCAACCATTGTTTTTTTCCCAACTTAATATTTTTTGCCTTCTCACATTGACAGTCTCAACACTCATTTTCTTGGGAAAATGTAAAGATCTCTATATTCAACTAAGGATCATTTTTTTCCCCCTCTGAACATGTTCCTACCTTGTTCATACCAATTTTTCTTAAAAATCAGTCTTAGTTTTTTCATTTTTTGCTTTGAAAAAAATTTTCCTTTGCTCATAGTCTTCCTGTGGCTTTTCTCATACTTATTCACAAAGCATGTAAAAGAGTATTGAGGTTTGACATTTATTCATTTATCTAACAATTATGTATTGTGTGCCTACTATATTTCAACCACTTAGGCTTTTACGAGAGCATGAAAGGAGAAGCAACACTATTGACATTTTTTCCCAAGAATTGTAAAAAGAGTAGTTGAACAAATGAAACATTAGTTGGTGGGGAAATATTGTCTACTTAATGTTATTTTTTAATAGAAGTGATAAATTGTATTGGAATACTGCTGGTGTAAGTGATTCATTAGAGAGGAGACTATTAATGATATTTGAGAAACAGGAGAAAGTACTTTTTTTTAGAAGAGTAATTTCATTTATTTTTATTTATATTGATTTATTTTCTTATACTGTTCATTTTTTGTACCACATTTGTTTTCTTCCCTCATGTCTAGTCCCCATAATTTTCCCATCACCAAAGTACCCATGACTATCATCATGGTCCCAAGTGCTGTCCCTCCCATTTTCACCCTTCTTCTTCCCTCTCCCCTGCTGTCGGCCTCAGATCTATTGCTTGCCTGCAATTTTTGTCTTTTTCCTTTGTTCAATTTTCTACATTCCCCCTCTAAATGTGGAACCTCAAAACTCTTTTACATGCTTTGTGAATAAGTATGAGAAAAGACACAGGAAGACTAGGAGCAAAGAAAATTTATTTCAAAGCAAAAGATGAAAAAAATAAGACTGGTTTTTAAGAAAAATTGACATGAACAAGGTAGGAACATGCTCAGAAGAAAATAAAGGTGTCCAAGAATGTCTCAGTGGGGTAGAAAGATTGTTGGTGTTGGCATGCTAGAAGGAGAGAGCTGGAAGGAGGGAGGGAGGGCACAAAGATTCAGGGATGGAGGATAATGTTTAAGATAATAGAAAGGCTTACTACTAAAGAGAAGTCACTGAGATAAGATAGAATCACACTGAAAGGGAGGAGTTCTAAGACTAAGACTAGGCTATTGGAAGGATTAGCTATGTGCATGCTAAAATGACCAAAAATTAAGATGGGGTAATTTTGTAGTTACTGGGTCTTGAGAATTGAGAATAAATGAAAATAGAAAAGAGAGGATCCTGCTTGTCAATAGGTGACAGGAACAAGTAGTAGATCATATATCTCAAAGGATTTTAAGCAGGGAGAAGTCAATTTTGCTAACTACTTCACATCTGGTCTTATTGGTAAGGGACTGAGGGAGAAATAACCTGTATTACTTGAGAAGGCTGAAGGTGGAACACTATTTATAGGGGAGAATAAGATGTCAAATAAAATAAGAAAGAACTTTTTAGAGAAGAGTTGGAGGATATGTAGTATTTTTGTGATGAACCATAAATTCCAGGAGAAACTGTGCAAATTTATGTGTATCTACACTGAAAAGTAGTTGTTAAGAATAAGTAAGAAAATACACATGAGAGAATCAATCTTTGTGCCTGATCCAGAGTTGGATTAAATGACAGGGTCTTTGCTCTAGTAAAATACCATCTTCATGTGGTTTAGAATACATCTAAAATGTGTTAAGGAGAAAGATAGTTTTGGCAATTTGTTTATACCTTGTGATAATAATCTGTGTTCTTTCTTTCAAGGTGTGCTCTCTTTATACATATATATTGTGTATAATACTGCACAAAAGTATAAATTAAAATGCCTTTGGCATCAAACAGCAGAAAATACAGCTAAAATAGCTTAATTTATTATTTATTAACTCAAACAACAAAAGGTCTTATGGTATTGTGACTTCATGTTTTTTTAATTAAAGGTCAATGACATCTTCAAGATCATAGCTTCATATTTTCTATATTTCTCTTTTGCTATGTTCAGCATTTTGGATTGTTTTCTTATACTGGCTCCCTTTATTAACCTAAAATAGCTGATGCAATTGCAGTCACCACATCCAGGTAATCTAGAATAATAAAAAGGAATGTTTCCACCTATGTGCATCTATTTAACACAGAACTTTTCATAATGAACTTTCAGTTCTCCCTATTTAGAACTTCATTTCATGCCTACACATAAACAAATTACTACCAGAACAATGAGCCACCATGTTTGGCTTAAACCTAGGTGGAGCCACTGCCCAAAGCTACAGCCTCTTATTCTAACAGACATGTTTATAGGTTAAATAAAACCAGGGAAGCTAGTATGGAAGCAGGGACAAGGACTATTGAAGTGAAGAACAGTGTATTTCACTTCTCTCCCTTTCATTCTTCAAATGGTATTTCCTAATATGACTTGTTATTATTATACTATAATTCCCTTGACCCAAAACTTGCTGTACTGTTATTCTTTTTATAGTGCATCTTACCTTAGATGTCTAAGATGACTGCTTTTCATAAGCAACGTTTTATCAACTGAGTCCCCCTAATTTCCATGTAAATAAACTGTGTTAACTTTAAGTAGGAGAATATATTACTTTTATTTCCAACCAGATTCTGAGCTGAGTAGAATCTTGGTCACAAGACTCTGATTATTGAGTTTTGTTTCTAATTCCTGCACTTTCAGTTGTCCTTTGCTTGTAGTGGACTCACTATTAAAAAAATGATTTATACATTAAGAGATTTTTAACATGGAGCCCACTCTCATCCATTAGGTGCTCATTCACCCTTGCTCTCACCTACCAGCCTCTTCACTATGGTAATCTCAGTTCTATTGTCAAAATCCACCAATTTATATTTATTTTGTTTTGTCCATTCATCTGCTTTGTTTCTTGATATTGCACACATAGGGGAAATCATCTAATATTCATCTTTCTTCTTCCAGCTTATCTGTTTAGTATAATTCTCTTAAGTTTTTTACATTTTTTGAAATGACAAAGTTTCATATCTTTATAGCTGAAGTGTGTCCCATTGTATATATATAGATCATATCTTCTTTATCCAATCTACTAATGATTGTTTCTGTATCTTAACTTTTATAAATAATGTTGCAATGAACAAACATTGTGATGCATATAACTCTGGTAGATAATTTTTTTATGTCCTTTGATTAGATCCCCATAAGTGGACTGATGAATTGCATGGTAGTTGTATTTTCAGTTTTATGAGCAACCTCTATCCCCTTTTCAAGAAATAGTTACACTAATTTTACATTCTTACAATGTACAAGTTTGTGTTTCCTCCCTGCCACATCCTTACCAATACTTGTTATTACTAGTCTTTTTGATTTAATAATTTTCATAGGTGAAACCACAATAAAATATTTATTTGTGTTCTTGTAATAATAAATAATGATGAACATATTTTTAATGTTAATAATTTAGGGAGACTGAGAGGAAGGAAAAACATGCTCATCATGTTGACTATCTATATGTCCTCTTTGGGAAGTGTTTATCCAGATCTGACCAATTTTTGGTTAGGTTGTTTGTTTTTTGTTGTTGAGTTGCATGGATTTTTTTATGTATCTATCTTAGACATTAACCCTTTATTGTGTGTAGTATGTACAGATACACACAATATTTATTATATACAGGTATTCGGTATCTGTTATATATAAATACATATCTGTATGTGTGTACAGATATACAATATACAGATATACACACAGATTCAGTAGGCTATCTTTTATTCTGTTGGTATTTTCTTTCACTGTATAGAATATTTTTAGTTTGATAGTAGTCCCAATTACTTATTTTTGTTTTCCTCTCCCATGCCATTTCTGTCACATCACCAAAGACACCTTATTTTGATATCATAGAATATATCATATATGTTTTCTTTTGTTTATTTTATGGTGTTGGGGTTTTTCACCAGGACTTTAACCCATTTTGAATTTATTTATGTGTATGGAGTTAAAGAATAATCCAGTTTCATTTTTTTCCCATCAAACTGCTATCCAGTTTTTACAGCACTATTTATTGAAGATATTTTCCTTTCTCCATTGTATGTTCATTGCTCCTTTGTCATAGATTAGGTGTTAATTTATATGACATTTATTTCTGGACTCTTGATTCTATTCCTGTGATTCATATGTCTACTTTTATTCCAATCGTACACTGTTTTAATTGTTGTATTTTGTAATATAGTCTGAAGTTTGCTAAAATAATGCTTCCATTTTTCTTCTGTTTTCTCAAGATTGCTTTAGCTATTCAAGATAATTTGTGGTTTCATATAATTTTATCATTTTTTGTTTTATTTCCTTAAAAATATCTTTAAAATTTTGATAAGGACTGTATTGTTTCTGTATTAACTTTTTAGTAACAAGCATTTTGACTATATTAAGTCTCCCTATCTATGTAAATATGGTGTCTTTCAATCACTTTGTGTTTCTTTTTAATTTTTTTTAGAGTCTTGTGGTTTTTATTTCATAGGTATTTCACATCATTTGTTAATTTTTTTTCCTAAATATTTGACAAACTCAGGATTTCACAGTCTGTACTCAAGTGTCATATTGAAGTTTTCATCAAGATCTCAGGGTCCTCTTGGAAGTTGATTCATTGTGATGGTAGAAATTTAGTTTCTCCTAAGTGTAGTTATGATGTATATATTTTTTTGTGGGCTCTCAGTTGGGACTGATCCCAGCTCCTAGAGACTACTATAGTTCCTTGCTACATGTATCCATAGACATTACACAGCATGGACATTTACTTTATACAGGTCAGCAAGAATGTACCTGACCCAACTTTCTCAAATCTGCTGCAAGGAGTTATACACAGAATAACATAATCAAGGGAGTATCTAGCCAAACCACAATTTACTTTATAATGTAACTGAATCAAGAGAGCAGATATTCCATCATATGCACAATTTATGTACATCATATCCACAATTTATGTGGGGAGGGAGGAATTATACTTGATGTATATATAAGGGAGTGTGAATCTTGGGGGCCACCTCAAAATTCCACTTACTAAATTAAATATGTGACTTGCTATCATAATTATTGATAATGAGCTTTCATCCCCATGCAGATTTAGTTATTTGAAAGTATAGTCTTTCTTTACTCTATATTTGACACATAAACTATGTATCTTATTACTATAAATAACCCTCACTCCATGAGCACAGAAATATTTACTACATCAATATTTACTACATCAGATTGCTAGTAATAATAGTTAAATGTTTCATACTGAACCTAGATTGAAGGAAGGGAGGACTTTGAAGTTGTAGTAGTACAGTTTTCAATATTTCTTCCTTGCCTACTTGTTTTTTTTTTAATTTTAATTTCTCACCCCAAAGTAAAATTTCTCTTCATAAATATTACTCCAAAATTTTCCTTCTATTTGCCTCCTCTGTTGTGATTTGTCTTTCTTTTACCTTTGCCAGGTGTATAAGATTTTCTTTTTTCTTTTTAAGTCACTTATTTTATTTTATACCTTTATTAAAATATCTTGTTAGACCTAATTAGTTAGATATAATTTTATGATATATCATTCTATGCATACAGGTAGCAAAAATATAAGTAAAATAATTTGCACAATATTCCACAAAGCTTTTCAAATGCTTAGTCCCATCTTTTATTTATTTTAAATTTTATTTATTTTCTTACATCCTTGTTAATTTTAGTACAATATTTGATTTCTTCCCTCATGAATGGAGATGGAAGAAATTATGATAAATGAAACAAATCAGAAGAAAGAAGATCTCAGATGAATTCACTAATAAGTAGAATATAGAGACACTGAATGAAGGGTCAGGAAAAAGACAAAACTTGCAAGCTGACTGTAAACCCGAGGCAGACAACAGGGATGGTAAAGGAGAGGGGTTAAAACAAGGGAAGGAAGAGCACAGGGAACTAAGGTGATGAACCACGGGTGGGAGAACTGTGTGAGATTTTCCTGGCTGGTTAATTGAAAGCCTTGCCTTGGGGTCAGTTTTTCTGGGGCATGAATGTTTGAACAAAATCAACACAGTTCTTGGTGGGAAAGTTCTCTAAGCAACATAAATAAGGAAAAGTAAGACTCATATAAACTTCATGAAATCACTGCTTAAAATCTTTAATTCAGTAACAGGTGACTATGGTATGAGGCTCTTAATCAGATTGTGATTAAAGCAAAACAACTATCAAAACTTTTGGAGACAATTTAGAAAATTTGAATGTGTGCCAGTTATTAAATAGCTTTAAGGATATTTCTTTATTCTAATAGGTTTGATAACAGTGCCAAGGATTGCAAGAAAATATTGATGATTTTTAGAAGTCTCTTCAGAAGTGTGTAGGGATACAGTGGTATCTGGGGCTCATATCAATAATTTAGAAATAGAGAGGAGGGAAAAGGAAGGGGTAAAGAGGAAGAGACTGAGAGCAATAGATGTAGTAAATGTGGCAAACTCTTTATAATTATTGAATCTGTGATAAATATGGAAATTTATTATCATATTCTATTTTTCATATTTTAGTCTTTTCATAATAAAATATTTCAAAGTAGATTCATCAAATTGCCATTAAAATTTAACATATTTAGGTACTTCTTCACTTGAATGACTTTATAAAATCTAAATGAATGACACATTAGGATGCTTATATTCCTTCTATATTTTAATGAGAAGAGATTGACACAATAAAATTATAAATGTACTAAAATTGATAACATCTAGATTCATTTTAAAGTTATCCTCTACCATTTTAAAAGTCAAATCTGAATTAAGTCTATCATCTTGGGATTAGTCTTGAATCAAAATTTCTATTTCTTAATACTTTCAAAATATTTTTTTGAATTCATTTGGCAAGCTATCTATGTTTGCCTTTATTTATTCATAAATCCCTGGGTTCTATCTGCAATTTGGCAGCAAGACCATTATGAAACTAGTTTTCTTAGTAGATCCTATCCTACATGTTGGAATCATTCATAGAGACCCAGACATAAAGGGTGTTATACAGATAATCTAAGTAAACAGATTGTGGTAGATAGGTGAGCTAAAAACAATAGAAAAGGGCTTCTGGGTTGGATTTTGCTCCAGTGAAAATACATGCATGTGAGGTGATATCCTACTTGTGGTTTTGATTTGCAGTTACCTAAAATGATATGAACAATTTTTCATGTGTTGTAGGCCATCTTAGGTCTTTTTCGGGATGTATCTATTCACATCTTTTGTCCATTTTTTGATTAGGTTTCTGTTGTTGTTGAGTTGCATGAGTTCTTTACAGAGCATATTAACACCCTGTTGGATACATAATGTCAAACATCTTTCTCCCGTTAAATTGGAATTCTTTTATATGTTGATATTTTCTGTGTTTAACCTCTTTAGTTTGATATAGTCCCATTTGTTTATTTTTGATTTCCTTGCCCTTGGAATAGATTTCCCAAAGACATCTCTGTTATCATTGTCATGGAATGTATTGCCCATGTTTTCTTCTGTAAACTTTATTGTTTCAGGTCTTATGTCCAAGTCTTTAATTCAGCCAAAATGTGACTTTTTTTGGTAGTGGTGTTATTGCATGTATAATTAGTTAAGAAGAGGTCATTTGGTGTATCCTAATGGAATATGGTGTTTTTATTAAAAGAATGTCATGTTAGTAGAAAGAGAGACAGAGAGGAACAATCATGTGAAGACACAGTCATCTAAAAGTCAGGGAGAGAGGACTCAGAAGGAATTTGCTCTGCTAATACCATGACTTCTAGCAACTAGAACTATGACACTGTATATGTTCTGTTTAAGGTACCCAGTCTGTGGCACTTTGTTATGACAATCATAGAAAACATATATGAACTCTGGACAAATGTTAGTTGCCTTTTTATTTATATTGTCATATTAAGATGTTATGTTTTGCTAGTGTGCATATTTCAAGCATTCTTAATATCTATGTTAGTAAAATATCTGCTTGATTCTTTAGAGAATGTCTACAAAGCAACAATGGAAGTAAAATATTTATCACTTTTTAAAAAAAGATTTATTTATTTATGCATACAAGAACTGGGGTAGAGGCCAGAAGTGGGAGGTGGGGCAGTGAGAGGATTCACCAGAGACAGAGTAGGGAGCAAGACAGGTGGGTCTACTGAAATACACTGCTGAGGGGAGCAGTGACCGAGATGGGGGAGATCTGCTGCATCATGTGGGTCAGCTCCCTGGCCAGGGATTGAATTTGTGCTGTAGTGACTGCAGATAGCTTCACAGTGCTGTGACTTAACCGCTTGTGCCACCAGGGAGCCTCCAGATATTTATTACTTTTTACTTGTGCATAATCAGTCCCAGTGAAGAACAAACATTTAGTTATCTGAGTTGGGGTCCTTACTGGCTGGCTCTACTTTTAGGAATTCTATCTTAGTTACCCCACATATTTTTTCCTTCTCTTTTTTTAATATGGGAATAGAGGAATATTGAGAAGGACTAAACTTAATATTCTAATAGTTTTATTTGAATTAGTATTTTTATTACTTCTTTTCAATTAAATTATACACCTAAGATCTTGGAGAAAGACCTTCACTTGATACTAAATAACTAATGGGAAATTTTCTCTAATATAAAACTGTAAAGTTTTCATTATGTTATTTTAGTTCATATATATCAAAATAGATATAGCCAAAAGAATCTTTAAGGAATGAAGTAATATTGTAAACCTGTATGAGATTTAAAAATATACAGCATATGGAAATGCAATACATTAAAAATGATTGTATGACTGACTGTCAGAAGGAATGGGGGAAGGGTAGAGGGAATGGAGGATAGAGGCAGATGGGGTATGGGTATGGATGGTTTGGTGGAGGGAATAAAATAAATGCTTAGGTCTATGAAGACAGTGTCCATGTCTTATATTTCCATAAACAAATATTCTCTAATGATCTGTAAATGGAGAAAAATCGTGGTTGTGAAAAAAAAAGAGTGGAAAATATTTGGAAGTTAGCCTCATATCAGTGAGGCTAAACACACAATATCATTACCACAGTTAGTAGTAGATTGTGATTTTCAAAGATGCTCCTTCTAATACATTTATCCCATTCCATATGCTTTTTTTTTTTTATAATGACTGACACTCCTTACACTGAAAGGTAGATCGCTGGTCCCCCCAGTGTGACTGTCATGATCCATAGACTTTGGTAGAAGTGATGCTCTGTGCCTTCAGAGGTTAGGTGATAAAAGAACACAGTCTCCATACCATCTCTGTCTCTCTGCCTCTGCTCTATGTCAGGACACTTGCCTTTTGAGCAAACTACCATGTTATAAGAAAGCCCTGGGCACATGGAGAGCCATGTTTGTGTACACGCTCCAATCAGCAATCCACCTAAAGTCTTAGGCAAATGAACTTCCAGACACATGAGTGAACAAACCATCCATTGGTTAGAGCCACATTCCTCAAGTTTCAGATGGGGTCCCAGACATGTTGGAGCACATTGGGGCTCATCTCATTTTGCCTTATCAACATGTTGATGAGACGTGTTGGCTCACAGAAATGATGAAAGATTACAAATGACTGTGTTCTTTTAGAGGACCATTTGTTATTATCGATTGATAATCAATACATTGGAAAAACTAGATCTGACAGAGATAAGTCTTTTTGTTGCACCCTGCACTGACAATATAGGAATTCACACTGTGAATTGAGAGTGAAGAAGCTCAGACTCACTTGGCCTTCCTTTCTAACAAAAGAGGAACTGGAGATTGACCTATATTTGAGGGAAGCAAGAGAAGGAAAGGAGTAGTGTTTTTCCTTCCATGGGATGATGGTGGTCTGGTTATTACGTAAGTGAATTGCAGACTCTTTCTAGTCTAGAAGCAGTGAGGTGAGTACTACCATGGAGAGGAGGGAGTGTAGAATTAAAAAGTTAAGACAAGAAACTTTTGTTTCTATGAATGTGAACTGTTATGGAAATAGCAGATTGGTGTATATGTTCAGCAGTAGTGAGCGTTTATCATAAAAAAAATCAGAAAAAGGAACTTAGACTTTTTCTTTGAACTCCAATTTAAATGTCTTTTTTTTTTTTTTTATAGGAAGGTCAGTGTGTGTGTATATGAACTTAATAGTTCTAGCGACAGTGACCCACTACGCCATTACAACTTTTCTCTCTTGCCTGACCCAGTTTGTGTTAAATGTCACTATGGTTATGAAAATGAGGGACATGATTAACATCAGTAGTGGTCACTGGGCCACTGAAAACACAAGCAGTGGTTTCAAAGGGAGAAATTGGGGACAGAACTAATAACGCTGAAAGACTAAAGGGTGGAATCTGGTTCTGAGTAATGAGGATGTGGTTTCTGAAATCATCTGCTCTCCCCGACCAGAGCTGATACAACTTTTCTTCATGGAAAAAATAAGCATGAAGGTAGTCACTCACTGGTTCTTTTTAATCTTGTATTATTCTAAAATCATATGACAGCATTAATATTCATCCTTTCCTTTAAGTGGACTTCCTTGGAGATTTAATCTATGGATTACCTTTTTGTTTTAGCTTCTTGGAAAGAATTTTTATTTATTTAGTACCTATACGGCTAAATTTTTAGTGTTTTTCATTACTTTACCATGAGAAGGTGTAATTTTTCCTGGTTTTCAGATTTTATTTTAGTTTTTACTGAAGTTTTTTGTGCTTCTGGATCATTATCTCATGTTAGAAATATACTGAAAAATTCAAAAGCCATTGTAAAATTAGATGTATATCCAATTTAAAATTTTGCAGCTTCTGTGATTTATCTTCTTGTATATTTGTTCCATTAACAAATTCAGAGGTAAAATATTTGTCAAACCTCACACTATTTAGTTCTTTCCTAAAAAAAAAAAAGGATTATTGCTAGACAGTTTCTATTAAATTAAAAGGGTCTATCAACCCTTCAGTAAAGAGCGCTGGGAGAGATGTCTACAGCTGATCTTGCCTTGCCATAAATATGTTTTCTAACATTTGACTTAGTCCAAGCCTCTCTCTTTGAATAAAAACTTATGTTGGCCATTTCAAATTACAGAGATACAACTTATCTAGTAAAGAGTGCTCTAAAATACCACTGACAAATTATATACAATTTTAGCTGCCTGCTAATGTTTCTGGTGTATCTTTGTGACTGACCTTGTGATCAACCTTAAGCAATCTGGGTTTTGTCTCTTATGTATTTCCCTGATGGGTATGAATATTACTTGCATTAAAAATGATGGATGTTGGCAATTTTGTATTAATTGCCATAGCAAAAAAAATATCTTAATAACTTCTGTTGGGTAATATTGACCAGAGAGAGGGAGGGAAGGAGGGGGGAAGAGAGAGAGAGAGAGAGAGGGAGGGAGGGAAAGAGAGAGAGGGAGAGGGGGGAAGAGGGGGAGAAGGTAGGGGGAGGGGGAGAGAGAGAGGGAGGGGGAGGGAGAGGGAGAGGGAGAGAGGGAGGGGGAGAGAGAGAGGGAGGGGGGGAGAGAGGGAGGGGGAGAGAGAGAGGGAGGGGGAGAGAGAGAGGGAGGGGGAGAGAGAGGGAGAGGGGGGAGAGAGAGAGAGAGATAATTTTTCAGATAAATATTTCCCTAGAAATTTTGTGTAAATAAAATTTGAATTGATACCTGAGAATATTTGAGGAAAATGTGTCACTGGCAATTGTCTTAGAATTACAAAAAGTGCAATAAAATGGTGAAGTCACCTATTCAACTAAAGTAATCACCAGATGCAAGAAAGAAAATAGGATATTCTGTCTCACACTTTTCTTGGCTCTGTTGCAGAGGAACTGAATCTCAACAGGCTCTACAAACAACTCGATCTGTGCTCATTCTTCCTTATTCTTAGTAGAACTTCCCCCATAACAGACAAAAACATTTATCACTTTACAATGTGCATCTCTCCAGTCTTAATTTTTTAAATTAATTAAAAAATTCTAAAAATGTTTTTCAAATAGTTTTTGATTACTTCAGTGTGCTTTAAAATTGAGACTATTTGACATACTTTAAAAATGTTTTTTTCCTGTGTGAACCTAGTGATATTCTTTTTACTCTGTATTGAAAGAAACTTGGCAGAAGTAATGTTCTTGCAAAAAAAATGTATATTATGTTTAATCAGTTTTCTTACTTTCAGCAAACCTAACAAGGGCAAATCATTTGTCCATTCAAGCAGGATATTTACAATTTCAGTCATGTTTCAGTCTACAATTTTTTTTCCTTCTGTAAAGCATATACCACGTGCTTTCTTTTGAGAGAACTATAGCATAGACAACCCTGAGAGCAGAGGTGAGGGTGAGTGGGGACAGACAGTCATAATGGTTGCGTGTATAGTTCAAGATACTACAGAGCAGAGGTGAGTTAAATAATGAGTCAACCATTATCACTTAAGTTGACAGGGAGATGGTTTCAGTTTTACATTTACTTCATGAGTACTTACAAATAGGGAAAAAATTACACTACAAAAATGATATAAAGTGCAGACCTTAGGGGTTATTAGTTAGAAGCATAAGTATTCAATATTTATGACTCAATCTTTTTAGGAAATTGCTAAGAAATTTCTGATTTTATTATGAGGCTGCAAAGAATGGTTCTGTGGGAATGTTTTTCAACAAATTTTAATTAAGATAAATACATTTCATGTTTAGTTGTCAAAAGGTCCCTATTTGCCAAGAAGCAATGCATGTAGTGCTAACTATTCTAGTAAATTAATCTTACTGAAGAGTCACTGGTCTCATTGTGTGTCATTTGGAATAATCCATGGGTTCCATGCTTCTACTCTTCAGATTACCTAGTAGATTTATGAATGAAAAAATTCCCAAATATTTCAGTTGTGTAGTTTGGGCCAGAAAAGTAGTAGATCTGACCCCAATAAAAAGCTACTATTTATCTTTTTTTCTTTTTCATAAACTGTGGCCCAACAAGTGGATAGTTAGGTGTTTTCAGTTTTCTAACTGCTAAAATCAGACCAAGGGTCAGGGAAATACAATCTGTTGCTATATAGACAAGTAACAAAAGTGCAGCCCACACTAAACTAACAACAAAAATATTAATTTAAAGATGATATATCAAATAATGGGACTTCAAAAATACCTGCATCAGAGAAAGTAGAGAGGTCTCAAACAGCAAGCGCATGGCACGCTTTAACACCAGCAAACTTGTCTGAGCTTTTGTGCAGACTTCTCTTGCCATCAAATAATTTCTACCTTAAACAGACAGTCAAAAACATTGTTATTTTAATATGTATGCTTAATTTTCCTGAAAATTTAATTTTGGGGACTCCCTATTTGAGTTTTTAAATATATCATGACTAAAAGATGGCATTATTCCCATTAAACAGCTAATTTAAATAAATGATCAAAGATATAGGAGCTAGAGAAAGGGGTGACTTGAATTAAGATGTGGGCAATTTTAATCAAGACATGCTATATTCAGTAAACTCTGTAAGATCAGTGAGGGGGAAAATGTATTAAGGTTAATCAGTTTTGAAGAAATGTAACTAGTAGATAATGTGCCCTGATTTTTTTTTTTCTCTGTGACAGGTGTAATAAGCACAATCACTGTTCATCTATATTTCACTGGGTATAAATGCAAATTTCACATTTTCATAGAAGAGAGAATTTTATTACATTATATTGATTTAGAAATAATTCATTAACCTCTACTCCTTCTTTTTCTTTACATATTAATCTGTCTCTATTCAAAGTTTTATCTTCATTTTTCAACTGGTTACTGTGAAGTGTCTTATATTGCAGGCTATTAAAGGACTGTCTTTTATACATTCAGCTTTGTCATTCTTGGCACAAAACTACTACTTGTTTTCTATACATTTTTTAGATATTGTTTGTGTATTCAGGAATGCTTTTATATTTCTTTGAAGCTGAGTATTTTTATTGTCTCATATAATGTAAATTTTTTATTCCATTCTTAACGGACCTTTACCAGTTTTTATTACAATGAATTATTTTCTTCCTCTTTCAAATTCAGATCTGCCTAAATGTTGATGGCTGTGCTAGGACTGAGTCTATTGCGCTAGCTCAATGATTTCAGTGGGAGAGAGAAATTACTGCTCTTCCTTACCTTTATCCTGAGACCTTGGAGATATGTGGAGATGTGTTTGTCATCAGCACATGGATGGAGTTTGCATAGATGTCTAGGGATAAAGACCAGGGATTCTGGTGTTTAAGTTCCTCTAGTGAAAAGAGCACTGGGGGAAATACTTACCCCGATCATACCTTATCACAGATATGTTCTCTTTCATTTAACCTTGTCCAAGTTTGTCTCTGTGTATCTTACAATGCATGGGAAAGTCCCCTGCAGCAATTAACTGGTTCAGAATTTTAACTGTGTTTGAAGTTAAGAAATCCTGTGGTAGATGATTTGCACTAAAATCTAGACTCCATTAGTTTGCAAAAGTATGAAATTAGATATTGTTTAATTTCTGTGTTTCTTTCCTTTTTCCATAAAGGTTAAAATGTAAACATCAAATAATCAGACATGCAAAAAAATCTTTAAGCACAACAATGCTTACTAAAATTTTCTATTAGTAAAAGAAAACAATGTATAATAATGTAACAGTATTATTCATGGTCAGTATATAATTGACATATAATTGATAAAACTTAAAAGTTGAAGGTTGGAATAACATGGACAGCATGCATGTTTTTAAATGAAAAGTTATACTATGTGACATATATGTTGCTTATTCTTTTTTAAAAAAAGGACTGAAAACAAGCAAAATGTTATACAGTTATCCTTAAGATAATGGGTTTGGTATGCAGTTAGTAAGAACTTTTTAATTTAAAAAAATCTATCTTCCTTCAAAGATATAATTTGGAGAATCCTTCATTATGAGGATTCTTTAAGGTGTTTTTCATTCTTCATGCTCCTAATGGTGACTAATAGAGATTTCAGAGCTCATAAAAGATTTTTGGCACCACTATAGAACTTGGACTCTTGTCATATTTTCTCCCATGATCTCCCTGGATCGCAATGCCTATTCAACTTGATTCACTTCTATTCATCTCAGTTCATGTCAGTTCAGTTCAGCTCATAACTGTTAATAGGGCACTTATGATAAAAAGGAATGTGAATAAGACAAGATTCTTTCGTTTCATAGGCTCTAATCTGGTCATCATGGGAGACAGATATATGACTCATACAAGGTGGCAAAAAGGTACACTGTGAAAGGTATGGACAGGAAAGAAGAATTGGGGATATTTTGTGAAACTGACAGTAGGTACTTGGTGTAACCTTCAAGAATGGGAGGAAATAGTGCCAGGAAAGAATGTTCTAACTGTCCCATTCATGTTACAGACATAATGGAGATGTAGAGGTCAGGCTCTATCTGGTATATACTGGAAAATATAAGAAAATTACAAACAAAAATTAAGAGTGAAAAAGAAAACTTGGGGTAGAGAGCGTTTTGACTGTCATGCTAAAGATATCAGATTTTTACATTTTGTGAATAATTGTAAATTACATTCTTAACGGGGAATGACATTAAAATAAAATGATTAGTGATTGAACAAGCTTTACAACCTAAATTTAAAACCTACATTAGCTTACATAAAAGTAAGCTAGCTTATGACTACATTAAGCATCTAGAAACAAGCCACATATTTAGTATTTTTGTAATGTATTAGAATTAAGGGAGTTTAAACTAAGCTATTCAGGGCAAGGCCAATATCTTTATGTTCTGTTCATGATAAATACTGATTGAAGATACAGTGATAACGATTGACTCCTGAATAAAATTATTATTTCTATCCCTAAAATTATCAGATAAAGTTAATCTGAGAAGCTTATCTATTATAAAGTCAATAATTGAATTAATATGAGTGCTTTAATTATTAATTACAAATTTTCCAAGTGATGAAATATTATTTGGAGATATACTTTTGAGTATATATTTCACCTGACCAATCCATAGGTCTTACTTTGAGAATATTATGTTCTTTGCTTATAATATTAGTAAATTTATTTTCAGAGGACAGAAAAATCTTATTTTAGTCATTGGAGAAATTAGTCTATAAGTTCTAACTTCAGTGCTTATACTATTAAAGAATGGTCCGAGGAAGCAAATAAACAATTTGCTTATCTGAAGAAAATATACTGCACCAGAGGACTTATCCACTTTTTTAGATTATTCTGTGGAAGATGTTGATCCATTACCAAAATACATATTTTAAGAATTATACTTCTTTCTAAGCAGTACTTTGCAGTCTATTTCTAAGTCTAAGGTGATTTAAATTACATGATTTCTCTGTGCATTTCAAATAAGGTTTTTAATATTTTAGTTTTAAGTAATAAAATGCCATTCAAGTGTGTAATTTATTACTAAACTCATTAATATTTATGGCCAAAAAATGATTTTCCTGAATGGTGGGAAAAAACCCTTGTCAATATCATTTCTTGCTTAGTTAAAAAAAGAAAAAGAAGCAACAACAATAAAGACGCCTATGAGAGAAATATATTAAACATAAACTTTTTTTTTGCTGACCAATAGCATAACATTTTTCCTCAAATTATTTTCTATGGGATTTTGCATTCTGAAATTCTAAGTTTTAATTTGTAGATTAAATATTTGGGAATGCTATGGAACACTCTGTAAAGTCTGATTTGGAAACTTTCTTTTAAAAGTCATGAATATACCCTTTTATCTATTTAAATAAAGCTTTGTGATGTTTACTTCCACTACTCATTAATTTATTAATTCAAGAAATACATATTTAAGCCATCAGATATGCCAAACACTTTTCAAGGCACTGAAAACACAGTAATGGAAAGTAAAATACCTAGAACTTCTGTGGCTGTCTGAAACTTATATTTCAATGGAAATTGGAAGTTTTTTCTTTATTATATTAATGAATGAAAAGTCCATTTTTTATGCATATGTTTCTGCTGTGTGCTTGGGATTGTATTATACCATAAAACCTCTCCAAAGAGGAATAGCAAAGTTTGAAGAACTGATGATCATTTCTTTTTTTCTGTCTCCATCCTGAGGATTTGATTAGCTGCTATTTGAACTATCATGAGAACCCATTAGTTCTTATCCCTGCTTTCTGTTGTTAACTCTCACAATCCAAAAGGAAATCAGGATGAATGCCTTTGTTAGATCCATGTCCCTGAAGATCACATTTACCTTGTTACTTCCTGCTTGAGAATAATGTTCAATTGCTTTCTATGAGATTAAGACTTAATTGTGAAATCTGGAGTAAGCACTGTCAATCAGGAAAGCAGAAACACTGTGTGTATTACAAGGCCATGTATTCATTTTAGGAATAAGGCCCAGGTAATTGTGCGAGAAGCTATGGGGGGAACGTGTAGAAGGTGAATTGGAGCAGGAGACAAGTCCCTCTGCAACCCTCCTGCAAAAAGACACATGGAGCAGTGCCATGCAGGGGACTGCTGGAGAAGTCTATAGATGGTTGTGTGCACACACACAGGCCAGGAGTAGGTCACAGGTGGCTGTTGGTTTGGTTTGCAGAGCTCACAAGTAGGGAGAAGACCTGGATGTAGAGTAGAGCAAAAGAAAAAAAAAAATCCACTTTTTTTGTCTCTCACTATTTCCAGTCTTAAAAATCATCAGAAGGTATTGACTCATAGCTACCTTCCTAAGCCCATGCAAAATTCTTTTTTGGTCAACACTAATCTGAAACTATAGAAGAAAAAGATTCTGCCAAGCATAGTTTCAGTCTTGCCAAGTTGACATAGTACCAAGTTGCTACCCCTTATGATACTCTTAGTCTTATCTCTTTTCATTTCTCAAGCCCAAGTTCTTTTTTTCCTCTCTCAGAATGGTCTCTTTAATTCACATTCATCTTATTCTGTCTATCACTGAGCTTTGTTAATTCTGGAATACATATCTACCTTCACTTTGGCTATCTGCTCACTTATTCTCCATGGATTATCAATTAAATCCCAGGTGATAGAGGTTCTGGCTTTGTTTAGAATTTTAATAGTACTTGTGTATATTATCTGATTTTGAAACTATCTTTTCTACTACTGTGAAATGGTTGTAGAATATTGAGAAGGATTTGATTAACAATGTGAAAAAAATAGATTTTCCTAGAGGAAATATTCATTGACCTTTATAAGAACAGTTCTGACTCAATATTAGGAGTGGTAGAATTGCTCTAATTTATGAAGAATTATATAGTATAAAAATAGGAGAAGAAAAAGCAAACTTGGTTTATAGTATTTTAAAATATGTGGAAGTAGAAATATGTGGAAGGTTTACTTATTATGTTGCAAAAGAAAGGAAGTAGAGTTTCCAAAAAACTGAAAGAATTGTGAGAAAATCAGCAGGTTGAAAAATTCTGCTTTCACTTTCAATATGCCCTCATATTGATTATCTGTGAAAACAAAATAATAAAGTGGTAAATTTTGCTGTCTCACTTGATTTGTGCTGGGCTAAAATTTATAGTTCTATGTGATTTCCTATAGATCAACTCAACATTCTGCCTCTGCTCAGAGGAAATACTATTCTTACATCCACTTGGCAAATAAGTAAATGTGGTGGTAACTGGTTATCTAGCTATCTATCATCTAGCTACCTACGTAAGTACCTATGTACCTACCTACATACCTATCTATCACTTTTGCTTACACTGTCGTAACTAGTAAAACATAGAGGTAGAAATATAATCTTTGTCAATTAAACTTTAGAATTTTTGTTTTTTTACCATTGCATTATATTGCTTGTCCAGTTAATAAGCATTAATAATTTGGAGTTAAAAAAAATCTATGTATTTCCATATGACTAAGATACCCCAAAACAGAGATATTAATAGTTTTAAATATTCAATATCATCAGAACATGAACTTGGAAATCAGAAGAGTTCACACTTAAATCCTAGTTTTTATATGTGCTGTTTTCTTGCTAATTCATCCAACTGACGCAACAAAATGTGATCCACAAACCAACAGAACCAGTATAACCTGGGAACTTGATAAAACATTAAAATCTTGTCTTATCTCACATTGAATTGGAATTTGCCCTTGCCAGGATCCTCTAATGACTCATATGCAGATGAAAGGTTGAGAAAAACTGCCTTGGATTATTTTTTTAGAGAAAAGATCTTTACAAACCATCCAGCACATCTTTATGGTTTTTTACACCTGGTCATTTCCATCTCCTACCTAGTTTACTATACTGGCAGTGTATAAATTTTGCATAATAGCATCTGAGGAGCTTTGAATACAAATAAGGATTCTTGGATCTTACCATAAACTCTTGAGTCCAAACTTCCAAAGAAAGGGCCAGGAACTGGAGGTTTAAAAAACTTGAGTTTGCTGAAAAAAAGTTAAGTTTGGGCCCTCAGTTCTAGACATTGGTACCTCTTTATTCTCAGCCTAGAGCACAGAGAAATGCATGATGAAGTTCCATTCAATCATTAAGGCACAAAGATCATTTTATCTAACATCATTTCCTCTCCTCTTCAGGCGCAATTGTTTTAAAGATATTCCTGTTATGCACCTATTACATTATATTAATCCATTTATATCTCTATCTTATAACTTGGTTAGAGTTCTAAAAGGCACACCATAAATTTTGATTGCATCTATGAATATATAATAGGCAGACATGTGCTATGAGTATATAGATCATTAGTAGTAATAATTTCTTGCTACTAACTATGACTGTTTGCTTTACCATCTCCCTTCTTTCACTGGTAGAATTTTCATGATTATTTTCTTGGAGCTCCATGTAAAATAAAGATTTGCAAATCATTTCATAGCATCATAGCATTACAGGAGGTCACATTCAGAAAAAAAAATTCACATTGCTACTAGAGAATCATATTTATGATAAATATTAAAGACATGTAATTAGAGCACCATCTGTAAACATCAGATTATCTCCTTAATGAGTTTTATAAATAGTTCATATTAAAACTAGCCAATGCATTTTGTTTGTTTTTATTTTAGTTTAAAAAGTAGGTAGATAAGTTCACCTACTAAAGTCAAAGACCTTTTATTTTTCCTTAGATTTATAACAATGACTTGACTGTTCAAGGTAATGAAAAATGTTTTGACAAACTTCGAACATACTCCTTTAGAGTCAGGAATGAATAGGACTATATGTTGACCTCCTTTTGTCTTTCTTTTTAAAAACATTGCCTTTTCAAACTAGTTGTTATTAACTTCAAAGAATGGCTCAAAGCAACTACAATTTTAATGTCTTCATTTAATTCATAAACTTAGACTTTCCCAATGGAAATCAGAAATTAGTGTTTCTGTGACTCCAAGTAGTCTCCTGATTATTTACTTCATATTTGAGCCAATTCTATATCATAACAAAGTGGGCTAAAGCAACTTAGAAAATAGGTCATGTGGCCATGCAGTGACATCAACAAAAATGAAAGAGATCCTTGCCATAAAAAGTACACCTTCTCTGAATCTAGAAACGTGTTTTGCTAAAGGGTTATTAAAGAGACATTTTTTGCCAGTTGGAATCTGAATAAATACCCACTACTTTATTTAGATCCAATCTTCCTAGGGTTCGTCTACATTAACCTTAATTAAGCCAGTTGTTTCAACTGTAAAGCAAAGTTGTAAATTTTAGACAATACAATAAAGTCATAATTATAGGGGAGATGCATAAACATAGCAGATCTTTGTTCAAAGATAATCATATAATCATATCAGAATAAATATTTCCCATTCCTTAGGAGCAAATATATCAATTGATTGAACCCAAGATGAGGGGCCTTTTCTAAGCTTCACCACTAAGTGTAACAGAGTTAATGACTTCAAACCTCTGTTACTGAGTTTAAAAGGAAGATTTTTATAGGATGAACTGAAGAAATAAGTAAGCTAGAATTTATAAATAAAAACTATAAAATGTTAGCAATAGTGCACTTCTATGTGTCAGGAGGTCATGTTCAGAAGGGCAGAAGACAAGATAACACAGATGTGGGAAAAAAGAGAATCTCTAGATATGCAAGTGACTTTATAGGGTTAAAAACAGAATCAGTGAAATGAAAACTTAATAATGAGGAGCCATTCTAGAGAATAGAAGAGAATAGAAACACAGTTCCATTTACATGTAGTCAAATCAAGAGAATTAAAAGGTGTAAAACTCACTACAGTTGATGAATAGCCTAAGTATGTTTCCACCTACTGAATTAATTGGTAGTTTGAATTAACCAAATTTATCTAGCATTACATGAAGGAGATGGTTTATTTGTTAGTAAGAAACACACATTAGATAAAGAATAAAACCATGCCAATGGAGTAAACATTTTACCAATAGCTCAACATCTTCATTTTAAATTCTTTAGTAGCTATTTCAATTTTACTCTTGTTTTTCCCATTTTAAAATGCATTTAATTTATTATTGTTTAATTTTAAAGATTAATTTATTTTTAACTGAGAAAGTATTGGGTTAGCCCCTTCAGGTATTACCACCATAGTGCGCCTACCACCAACTCACTCATATTCCACCACCATAGACCTGAAACTGTGCTTTCTTCCTTCTTTGTTTTTCCCTCTCCCCAAACCCCTCCTCACCTTGGTGCTTCAGTTCCTTATCAGCTATCAAGTGTTAGTTTTTCAGCTGATCTTTGTGTGACTATTTTAGTTATTTTATACTCGATATGCTACTCACACCATTTGGTATTTATCTTCCTCTTTCTGACTTATTTCACTTAGCATTATCCTTTCAATTTTATTCTTTAAAATGGTTCAGTGCGATCTTCCCAGATGGTTTTATTTAGTTTCATACATCAAAATACCACCAACATACATGCTGATGAGAGTTAAGTCTATTTCCCTGGAAAATTTCTTTCCTGAGATTTAGATACCTATATCCAACAGCATTCTGTATGTCTATAATTATTTATCCCAGTCATTGCACCCTGAAAAAGTCCACAACAAAAATAACTCTCCTATACCAAATTACTTTTATTCTCTTATCCTTATTGTGAATAACAATACTTGCATTTCAGCAAAAAATTCTGGGAGTCATCCTTAATTTGTCCTTCTCTCAATCTTCACAAGGAGTCAATAATCTAATCATACAGATTTTGTTTCTATATACTGTATTGATTCTGTCTCATTCTTTTATGCTCTGTGTGGATTTGATGAAGTCTAGAACAGATTGTCTTATCTCACATCATGGTGAACACAGCAATTATTTTCTAAGCATCCTCATGTACAACTGATTTCTTCCAGAAAGTCCATTTTTTTGCATTGTCAATAATTAACCCGTTTGTTTCAAATACATACTACATCCATTTAATTTGTTTTCTGAAAATCACCCCTTTGAGGGATAACAGTGTAGAATCTATGCTCTGTGATATGTAGTTCCAAGATCTGACTTCAGCTACAACTCCTGCTTTAGTCATTTGATCCTCATTACCAGCTGAGCTAGCTATATATTAATCTTTTAGTTCTTTCAGTATGCTATGATCTCCCATGCCTCTGTGTCATTGTTTATTCTCTATTTGACCCTGTAATCCCTCACTCGTCATCTTACCAAGATAGCATATAAACCCCAGTTTAGCAAAGTCTCTACTCTGAAGTCTCCATGACTTCCCTAAGAAGGATGTACTTCTGAGATGCCAAGTTTGTTGTTGAATACTAGTTCTTTTTGCTTTAAATTTACATTTCTTTGGTTAATGCTTATTTTAAATATGCTCATTAACTGGTGATTTATTTGTAGATTTAAATTGAGTATTTGTCTGTGTTCCAAGTAGGGTAGGACATCTGAGAGGAAGAACTATTATCACATTTTCTGAAGGGCTAGAAGAATCATTAGAGGCTTGCTGTAGTCACATCTAAGGAATGAGTTTCTAAATAAGAAGAAAAAATAGGAAAAAGAAAAAAATGTAAACTGTAGATTTTAGTAATAAAAATTAAGCAAAACAACTAAAACCAATATTTAACTTTCTAGCTAGAGGCAACTCACTGACTGGAAATGTATGTTTTCAGTAAGTATATGAGTTTCATATTGCTACTGTAATAAATTTCCACTAACATCATAGCTTGAAACAAGACAAAATTTTTATATTCTATTCTTAGAGATCAGAAGTCCAAAATAAGTTTACTGGATTAAAGTAAAGGACACATCTGGTTTATTTTGGATGCTCTAGAGGAGAATGTATTTCCTCGTCTTTTCAGCTTCTAGAAACTGACTGCTTTCCTTGACTTTTGGTCCCTTTCTCCATCTTTACCCTCCTCCAACATCTTTAAACCTCTCTGCTTCACTTACCTCACCTCTTTCTTTGCATCTCTTTTATAAGGATAGTTGTGATTAGTTGAGTCCAACTGAGTAATCTAAGATAATCTCCAATCTCATGATAACTAATGTAATCATATCTGCAAATTCTCTTTTGCCATATAAGATAACATTCTCACAGGTTTTGGGGATTATAATCTCTGAAGAGCTGTTATTCAATCTACAACAATTAATAGGTACTTTATAATAAGTGATGAAACCCTGAGAATATTTGTCAGCCAGTACACTTTAATTTTTAAAAAGTTTTTTATTTATTTACTTATGCATACAAGAGATAGGGTACAGGCCAGAGGTGGGGGGTGGGGTGAGAGGATTCACCAGAGACAGAGCAGGGAATAGAACAGGCAGATGTACTGAAATACATTGCTGAGGGGAGCAGCAGGTGAGGTAGGAGAGGTCTGCTGTGCCATTTGGGTCCCCTCTTAGGCTGGGACTTGAACTCAAGCTGCAGTGGCTGCAGAAGCTCCACAATGCGGTGCTCAACCCCTTGCTCCACCAGGGAGGCCCTAAACCAGTATACTTTAAATGCCATGAATAAAATATTAAAATATGTTAAGAAAATAAATGAGCAATTTTTTGTTATTTCCATTTGCCTTCTGAGAGCCAAGAATGGGAGTGTTGTGTACTGCAAACCAGAGGAGGTCAAAGTAGCAAAAGAGGAGTTTAGGGATGAATTTTTCAAAGTAAATAAAGGGAAATCCAACAGGAGTTTGCTAACTAGAGCAAGGTCAGGCAGAACATTGGCTATCATGGGGCATAGTAAGACATAATTTGGCTTTCAAACTTTGCTGAGCAGATGGATCCTTGGCAGCATAGGATTGCTACTAATTGGTGCTATGAAATTTATACTGGAAAGTAATACATAGTTATGCAATTGGTTGAGTAAACAGCAGAAATCCATATGAATATGTTAAGTGGTATGTTGACCTATTGTGCTGGGACTCAAGATGGCTCCCCATTTTGAGGTGTAAGAATTCCTGAAGCTTGAATCATGTTTTTCTGGCTGTTCAGAGAGACTATGATTAGTCAACACATGCTCAAGTTGGCAAAGCTGCCCCTGATATTTACAAAAGATGGAGTGTATATATTTAGGCTATTTACCTTGCCATATTTTGTATTAGTAAGCAATTATTAGTTGCAGAAAGTGGTGATCAGCATAAAAATTAATGTTCATTGCATTATCAATCAGAATACGCCGAAAGGACAGAATATGCCAAAAGGCTACAAAATGTATGGAAGAGGCCATTTGCTTAGGAAAGAGAGCTCCTACTGATCATGCCCAACATGTCAATCAACATCTGCTTTATTTTCTTGCTATAAATTCCAGGGACCAGTTTAAGAAGAATGAAAATTATCACATTTATAATCTAATAGCAAATGTAAAAATTCAAAGAATCTCCCAGTGTAATGTTCTAAATTCCAAAAGCTAGATCAGTTATCTTTAAAGATAATAAAGATAATCATATACAAATAGTTTTCAAATGAAGGTCATTTCTCATAGAACATTTCATCATATTTTAAAGATGAACAGATCATCATTAATTTAATAATTTCTTAAAGTAGCAGGTTCTTATTTTTTATGTAATGTATCTGATATTATATAATAATATTACAGGATGAATAGTAATGAATAATGAATAATAATGAATCCCTACAACTGAAATTTACTAGTGAACCCTAGAGATAAAATATTTTTGTGTTAAAATGTAAAATGAATTTATAATAAACAGAATAAATTATAATGAAACCACTTAAAAGTGACATTCCTAAATTTTGGTTTCACAAATTGGAACATCAAAATGTTCATGGGCTTGAATAAAAAACACCCCATAATAGCAATCTGAAGTCTGGGCTGGATGCCAAACCAGATGATTGTGGACTCAACAGCATCAGGAGATGATCAGGAGAACTAGAGGCCTGGGACACTTCTTGGAGACACTTGACCAAGCCTGATAGTGCTCCTTGAATGTGATCTCAGAGGCAGGTGCAGCAGCCAATTCCTGCAAAGGTCTGCAGATGTGTGGAGGTCCAGAGTCTATGAAGATCTGTGATGGTCTAGTGAATCCCTCAGAGGTTGATTCAATGTGTCTGTCTCTTCAGAGGCTGCAAGCAGATTCTTTCTTCGAAGGTAGTCTGATGAATGATTCCTCTTTGAAGCGTGGCTGTGGACTTCTCTTTGAAGGTGGTTCAGTGAATTCTTCTCCCCTTTACAGAGGTTGGCTGCAACCTGACTCAAGCTGGCTCTTTCTCTGCCTCATATCCTCTTCAGAGTTTCCTACCCCATAAGGCTGATTGGGCCATTTTCAATCCTAAGGCTCTGGTTGGCCAGTTTATCAGTGATCAACTTATGTTTTTATTTTTCAACCTGAGTAATTAACTAATGAAGTGAGCTTGATCATGATTGGCCCGTTTAGCTCATACTAGATTGGTTCATTTTCGAATCTTAGAGACAGATATAAAAGGGGAAGAGCCTATCCTGGACTATACTCAGGTCTGGGCAAGCTGATGGACCTCTTGGCTCTAAGACCTGCTGGCTCTGGAGCCAGCCTTATTAAGCACAGGGGAGGGAGAAAGTACACAGCTGGTGTCGACATACCTCAACCCCCCCAAATCTGTGTTGCTCTGAGTTCTCTCAGGGCTATAGGGATCTGATAATGATTTTTCTAACAAGTTACAGGCTTTACTAATTTGAAAAAAAAAATTAAATATGAGGAATTTTGATTTTCATGTTATATACAGTAAAAATGTGATCTTACAGTCTTCATCTTCAATTTTTCATGGTATTTTTGATTACAGAATTTGATCAAATTTGCCATATTTCTCTATGACTACTGACTTGTATGTAACTCAGAGAGACTTTGTACAACCTAATTAAAGCTACTATTTTACATGTTCTTAAACTATGTTTAAGATTTGGGGCCTCCCTGGTGGCACAGTGGGTTCAGCAATGCACTATGAAGCAAACCACAGCCACTGCAGCACAAGTTTGATCCCTGCCGCAGGCCAGGGAGGGGACCCACATGGCACAGCAGAACTCTCCTGCCTTGCCCGCTGCTCCCCTCAGCAGTGTGTTTCAGTTAATCTGCCTGTTCTTCTCCCTACTCTGTCTCTGGTGAATCCTCTCACTGCTCTAAACTCTAGCCAATTCTTGTGTGTATAAATGAATAAATCTTTTTAAAAAATGAATTATGTTTAAGATTTTTAGAAACGTGTTGGCTAATTTTACTTAACATGGAACATGGTTTTATTTGTTGAATGTTAGATATAAAGCTGAAATCTTCTCAGAGGCTTTGAGATAATCAGTAGTTGGTGCTATGTCATTACTTGCTAGCTATGTATTAGTTTTATCATACTGACTACAATAGATTGATGTGTTTAATGGTATAATATAGAGTCAAATAAGGAATTATACTCAGTGAAATACGTCAAAAGGCAAGAGAAAACATCAGATGGCTTCACTTTTAGGAGGAATGTAAAGGCTCAACAAATAAAAAAAAAAAAATAAGAAAGCGCTCAAGGAAATGAACAACTACAGCCAAAACAAACAAGCAAGCAAACAAACAAACAAAACAAAAAACACAAGAACAAAAGGTCAAAGACAAACCAAAGGTATCATAATGGGGAGAGTAGGGTAGAGATCAGTATGAGGGTAGAAAGAGCACTAGAGAATGAGGTGATGGTGCATGGGTGAAATGGTGGTGGGAATTCCCTGGGGACTACAAACGATGTCAAATATAATTAAATAAATCTAATTATTAAAAAAATATAGACTCAAATAAGTTAGAAGGATGCATTAGAAACACCTACAGTAACTAACTTTGGAAGAGATTTGACATCTCTGCTTTGAACTACTTTGAGGGAACTCAGTTACTCTTTACTAAAAAGTAAAGAAAATCCAACCGTTTTGCTTTCTTAGTTGTTGTCAAAATACTGGAGAACATTATGGTTAAGACCATTCTTAATCTAAAGTTTGCTTAGATTTGTTCAGTATTTAGTTGAGCAATGTATTAGATCTCCCAACACAAAAATTGAGGTAGCACTGAGTATCAGCATATAAATTTAAGCAGACCTGGATTGTTAACTTGTTATATCTTCCAGGAGAAATCTGAAACATTCTGCAGCATTGCTATTAGAATGTTATCCATGAAACTCAAATCCAGCCTCACTATTTAAGATACTTAGTGCTAGATAGTAAGAGTTAGATTTCTCATGAGCTTACATCCGTATGAAATTGTATTGAAAACATCTTTTTTTGCATGTCAAGATGATACCCTTTTGGTAATATTAAGAACATAGCCTCAATCTTGCCAAATTTTGAATTTGAAAAACTGATAATTTGGAAACAGAATTTTGTATTGATGAAAAATGTTTAGAATGGATTTGTTGCAAAAGAGATTAGCTTCTCTATATCAAAAGCAGAAGGATTACTTCCAGGAGTGAATCTTGAGGTCCACTGGGTACTATAGAAAAGTTACCCAGCAAATGCCTTTTAAATAAACAGCATTGCCACATTCTGTTAGAGGCATGGGAGAGAGAAATTGTTTAATGTGAAATGAAAGTATAGGTAAGTTGACCAATTTTTAAGGAATAATGTTTTTGACAACCGACAGAAATTTCTAAGATTGGGGATGCCCAAAAGCTTTCTGTCTACATTTGGTATCATGGCTGTTCTTGCTCTTAGATTGTAATATTTACAATCAGTTGGTTCCTGAAGATTCTTCACATATGCTCTTCACTTCTGCTGTGACTGAGATCTTATAGGGTGAAGAAGAACATAACATCTCTTTAGAGTCAAGATTGTGGAGAACAGAGGAGTGGCAGAAAGTTACCCCAGGATTTATAAACTTTCTATCAAAGGGATGTATGTAGCTATTTTTAAGCAAAAATTGGGGTATATTCTTAAAACTAGCATGATCAAGATATTCCCTGATTTGAGCTAAGACAAAACAAATATTTGAAGAAGTGAATTTCTCTTCAAATAGTTAAAAATGAACTGATCAGTCTATCTTAGAGAAAGAATGAGTAAGTACTCCATAAGAAGAGGAAAAGTATTTACACTTTTTACATTGCAAGCCTGGGGAAAATATCTGCCAGCTCATCATGTCAGCACATGGGCACCTAAGTAGAATTTTATGTTTGTTGGAAAAGTAGATGGATGCTTATTGGATCACTAATCTCATTGTTTGGTCATTTGGTTTACTGACACTTATCTTTAAAATGATGTGTGTGGATAAAGGCGCACATTTCAGTTCTTCCTATAATGAAGGTAACACTGATACCCTGTGTCTAGTTATGAAGAATAACAAAGCAGGACTGAGCCAGTGTATCTATTCTTCTTTGTGACAAGGGGTGATTTATAGCAACATGTCATGTTGAACATATGTTCAATCTAACAAAGGTAGTTGTTATTTAAGTGAACCACTGGATCAAATTCCAAGGAAAGTTTTGAAAACTTTAACTGAACTCCATAGGATGATTTTCATTTCTGTTTCTGCTTTACTCAATTATATGTCTGCTAGTGCCTCACAATAAAGGACCATGAGATTTGAATGAATTTTTCTATTGAAGTTTATCATTCAGAATATTTGTTTGCTTTTCATTCTTTACCTTTCCTTTTTTTCTTGTTTCAGTCCTTTTAGCTACCAAAGTTTCTATATTTTTATTGGTTTATTTGCAATCACATTTCCAAAGAGTCTTTGGAGGAATGTTTTATACATACAATCTTGATATTAAAGAAAAATTGGTCAGAGGTAATTACAACAAAGCAAAAAATATAGCAAAAACATTAAAAGGAATCATATATAATATTTGTACAGGCTGTGGATCCTTACAAAAGTCCTTGAATCCCATGATCTCAATTAATTTAAATAGACTTAACTCATTCCTTGTATTTTAAGTGATCTTATTTTAGTTTCTGTAATTCTGAATTGTTTCTTATAGTAGGTAATATTGGAAATAAGTGCACTATAAAAAAAATTCTGAGTCACTTACAGCTTAAGTCAGTATGTGATTATTTTTTCTTTTCCTTTAACGTAACATAGATGACTCTGTCAGATGGAGCGTTCACCAGATAAATGAATGGTTTGAGAATTACCATATGCTTTCTCCTCTTGGCGATGCACTGCAACTGATGGAGACACTGCCTCCTGAGCTTCTGTTCAGCAAAGTGTCTCTCTCTAATCTGCTGCAACTGCATACCTAGCACCAAAGCCATCAACAGCACCATCCTTCTCTTTGCAAACAAATGACTGTGGATGGTACAAGCTTATATTGACAATAACTATATTTGCTTTAAGAGTGACTATAATAGAGGAGAAAACACTAATCAGGATCTTGTTATTTTGACACATTTAGTTACCGTTTAGAAAATGCCCTCCTAATTTTCAGTTTGAAGTGATCTCATCATCAGGGGAAAGCAGAGGATTTTTCATCCCATTGACAGGAATCTATTAATAAAACAACAATCTTTTGTGTATGGTAATCTTTAATCTTATTTTGTCGCACACTTCTCAGTAAGATTTCCACTCGTTTTACAGTATAATTTATAGCACTAAAACAACTCCTGCCCTGGAAAAGGTCACTCTGTCAAGGTTTACTTGTCTTTGAAGAAAAGTAATAGAGCATTATTTATGAACCAAAGAATGCACTTCAGTACTTTAATCAATCAGGAAGATGCTTGTATTATTGTATCTTTTGCTGCTGTGTCCCCTCCCCCCCAATAACCATAAGCAAAAGATCTGCCAATCTTGCTTTCTCTTTCATGTCTCTTCTGCTTTTGTGTTTATGGCACTGTGAAAATAACAAGCCTGATGATGTCTGATATCTGGGAACAATTTGTAAATTATATGCAAGGGGTTGATCTTTGCTAAAGATCATAGAACCTCTGAGCAGATTAAGCAACCCATCCAATATGCTCATCATGTGAAATTCATCTGATAAAACAGAAGGGGATTTGCAATTAAAAACCTTATGGATAACAAAAAAGTTGAAGAGATTTTAAACTCTTCAAGAGTAATCAGCAAAACAAAAGCAATTACCATGTTTTTGTATAGAAGATCCCAAAACATAACCACAGTTGGTCCCCATATGTTCATAGAAACCACCACAACCACAAATTAGAACATGCTGCCTAGGGAAATGAATTGGGAGTTCATTAGAGAAAACAGTTACAGTCTGAATAAATGTCTCCAATAAGGATTTAATTTAGGATTTAGAAGGGATGTTGGGTGTGAATTAAATGCCATATTTTTATACATTCTTGAAATTGTACCTATATATTATATGTACATCTTCTTTGGAGAAGTGTTTAGTTCTTCTGTCCATTTTTTTCGATCGGGCTATTTCTTTCCTTTTGTTGAGTTGTATGTCACTTTTAGTTCTTAGATATTCAACCTGATTATTCAAGTTAATCCAAACACTACAAAAGATGTAGCATTTTATTCACATTAGAAATGATAGCTTTTAAACTATAATAGTCAATATTAATGAGAGTACAGTGTTACCAATGCTCTTAGGCATTATTCTAGCAAAGTAAATGAATACATTTCAATAATGTGATTTGACATCAGATTTCAAAACCTTTAAGAGGTTTGTTGCTTTGCCTAGAAATTCTACCTCTATTTTAATTAGAGGCACAAACATTCATCATGTAATTTTAAAGTAAGAATGTATAATTTATATATTCAATAAAATATTTCTCTCAGAAGGATAAAAGAGAAAAAAGAATGATGGAATAAGAAAAAAAATGAAGAATTGTATCAAATATAAAGTAACAATTCCACATTGGGAAAAAGAATCTGTGTTTTACTAGAAACAGAAAAGAACTGACAAACTCTGGGGTCAAGTTAATATGATGTTTGGAAACATCACAAACAAAAGTATTTGGATGTACCTCATTCCCATAAGAGAAGTGTCTTTTACTCACAGATTTGAAGTAATACTAAACATAGTATATAACTAGAACTGAGAAATATATTTGCTTATTATCAAGACCATAACTCCAGCAATCAAGGTCCTCTGAAAACTGGAGAATGGGTAAGAACCAGGGGCTTCTGATGATCTACAATGACAATATCTTCAACAAAATATTAACAAGCTGAATTCAACAATATATTAAAAGACCGTATGCCATTATCAAGCAGGATTGTTCTAAAGGCAATTCAATTTATGCAAAATGATAAATGTGATACACTATGGTAACAAAATGAAATATAAAAATTACATTATGATGTCAATAGATGTAGAAAAAGCATTTGATAAAACTGAACAATCTTTGATGATCAAAATTCTCAACAAACTAGGTAGAACAAACATACCTCAGATTAATAAAGCCCACAAATGACTAGCCTACAGCTCATATTATACCCAATGGTGAAAAATGGAAAACTTGCTCCTTTTACTTTAAGATCAGGAACAAGACAAAAATCTATTCTTGCTACTTCTGCCCTCTCTCGCCACAAATTTTATTTAATGTAGCACTGAAAGTAATAAAAAGAAATAAAAAGCATCCAAATTGAAAAAGAAGGGACAAAGCTATCACTGTTGCAGATGACATGCTACTGTATTTAGAAATCTTATTCTTTATAGAGAAAGACTCTGTAAAGAAACTGTTAGCACTAATAACTGAATTACAAATCAAGTTATAAAAACCAACTGCATTTCTATATAATAACAATGAACTACTGATAAAATAAATTATGAAAACAATCTCATTTACAGTAGCATTTAAAAGAATAAAATACCTTGTGATAAGTTAAACTAAATTGGTAAAAGATACGTATGTTGACCACCATTAGAAGAACTATTATTGTTAAACTAGCCATGATACTTAAAGTGATCTAGAGACTCAATCAAATTCTTACCAAAATTCTAATATTATCCATAGAAATAGAAAAAAATCCTAAAATTTATATAGAAACACACACATAAACAACAAATAATCAATGCAATCTTAAGAATAAACCAAGAGGCAACACACTTTCTGATTTCCAATTATATTGCAAACTATCGTGATCAAAACAGTATAATATTGGCATAAAACACAGACACACAAATCAATGGAAATGAATGGGCAGACCAAATATAAGGCCATTAATATATGATAAGTTAACTTATGACTAAGCAGTTAAGCATATAAATGGAAGAATGATAATCTTTTCAATAAATTGTGGTGGAAAACTTAGATATCTATATATAAAATAATGAAACTGAACCACTCTCTTTCACCATTCCCAAAGTTAGCTCAGAATGGACTAAAAACTTGAACACAAGGTCTGAATTCATAAAACTCCTAGAAGAAAAGTTGAAAGTAATTTTTTGCCATTAATATTGACAGTGATTCTTTTTTGGATAGGAAAACAAAAACAGGAAACAAAAGCAAAAGCAACTAAGTAGATCTATAGTAAACTGAAAAATCTTTGTATAGCAAAAGAATCCATCAATAAAATGTAAAGGACACACATAGAATGGGAGGAAATATTTGCAAACATTATAATGTGATAATAGATTAATATCCAAAATATACAATTAACTCTTGCCTCTCAGTAGCAAACACACACACACCCCTATTTTATAGAAGGGCAGAGGTACTCAACAGATACATTTTCATAGCAAACATGCAAATGGTCAGCAGGTACATGAAAAGGTATTTAATTCATTAACTATTAAGGAAATGAAAATCAAAAATACAAGGTATAACTTCATTGTTAGCATATCTGTTATTAAAAAGCCAACAGACAACAAATACTAGTAAGGATGTTGCAAAATGGAATCTTGTACACTTTTTAGGAATGTAAACTGATATAGTCATAATGGAAAATAGTATGTGAATTCCTCAAGAAGCTAAAAATAGAACTATCATATGGTCCAGCAATCCTAATTTTGTATATATATATCCAGAAGAAACAAAAATCACTATCTTGAAGCTATATCTCTACTCCCAGCTTCATTGCAGTATTATTCAAAATAATACTAAGCATCTATCAGTAGATGAATGGATAAAAAATAATGAATATTATATTGCATGTGTATGCATATATATGTATAGATATACAATGTAAAAATTATTCAGCCTTAGAAAAGAAATAAATCTGCCTTTTCTGATGACATGATGAATCTGGACCTGGAGGGTGCTATGCTAAAGAACACTGATCACTACTTTCATATTTCACTGGAGGCAGCGATGGAAAAATCAGAAAACCTTCAGAACACTGTTAAAGGCTATGTTTCCAACAAGACTGATGAGTGTCTCAATTGATTGAAATAGTTTTCTTTAGAAAAGTTTTCCTTGTGACTGAAGCATTTATATGACTTATTTGACCCCGATCAGGTTTGTCTTTAATCCATTCATTATTAGGTATGTATTCTCAAACTATTTAGGCACCGAAGATTTTTACCTTATCCACACTTCCCTATGGTTATTTAGACCAGAAAAAACAGAAATAATTTCTAGCTATAAAGAGAATTTTGAGAGAAGGTTAATATTTCTTTTTATAGGGCATTCAAGTTTTTAGATTACTTTTAATTAATTTTATAATTACACAACATGTTTTGTATATTTTTCTGTCTAGTCATCCCTTTCCTTCTTACTGGTTGATATAAACTGATATTCAACTAATATTTATTGATGGTTTGACATTAAACTTTTTAGACATTTTGTTTTTATAATATACATAGAAAGTAACTTTTGTTACACAAATAGAAGAATAAAACTTAGATAAAGCAAGTTGTTATGAGATATTTAAAGACAGAACAGTGATTTGAGCTGAGGAATCATGGGTCCCCAGTTATTCTCTAGTCCAAAGAGGCTTACACACCCCATCCAAGCTGCCATTCTCCTTTCCTATAGGCCTGGTAGACATCAACTCTAACAGAGAGCTCTGTCTTGATTCAGGAGAGTGACGGTGGAATCCTGCAAGACTCCCAACCTAGTCTTCCCAAGAGAGGAGGGTTAGCATTATGTTTAAATATGTTTATCACCTTTGACTTGGCATATATTCATCCTAGAATCATGATAATCATCTTATAATTCAAACTCTTTATAAAGCACTGATAATGAATGAGCTGATTTGTATCTCTCTTATATAAAGAAACTCCAAATAGAATGGAGTATTTCTATACTATCTAAATTTAACAAATAAGAGCTGTTTCATAGTTCTGGCTAATGTTTGATCCCAAATCATCCTCCTTGCTAATTTATGTTAAGCTCTGTGGTTTTCTAAAATTCCTTTTCTTTTATTATCACACAATATCATATTCGAATACCTAATGGGTTAGATACAATGACCACTGAAATGATGAAGTACAGTTTCAAAGGAATGTGGTTTGTAAGTATGTGCCCTTTTTTTCCCCCCAACTAGAAGGAACTGTTTAAGAATAGAAAATGGGAATACATTTTAAAACCCATAAAGTAGGAAGGCATGGTATTATAAGGAACAATAATTAAAGCTAAGGAGATTATAATGCAGTCAAGAATGGTTATATCACTTATTTGTGCACTGAAATTGAAATAATGCTCTTCAAAATTCTATTGAAAATATGATTGCTAATATCAGAGATGGCATAAATGAAGCTAAATTTTAATGAGGAAAGAAAATGGAATGGCTTTCCAACCCTGTGTAATTTGTTCAACTCAGAGCTAAATATATTATCTAAAAATGTATAGAAAATGATATGCTCATCATCGCACAGCACTAAAATGTTAGTGGATTACCAGAAAAGATTCATTACTACTGCTGAAAAATGATGATCCTCTGTAGCAAAAGAAGGAGAGGTTAGAAGGCTTTTCCTTACAAAGGACTCATGTTTATTTAGAAGGTGAATTTCATACATGTTGAATGTTATAATTTATAAACATTCCAATGTCTTACAATTATTTTTATATATAAAATATAATGAACAGCTAACTGAAGGTCAGGATTTTCCTAAGATTTAAATCCCTTTTATATTCTTCTGGAAAATGCCTTGAAATACTATAATGTATCCTGTTTATGTTCTCAGACACAAAGCTTGTGAATTTAGAAATTGCATTATTTGGAAATATAGGGTATAGAAGGAAGGGATAAGATACTAACTAGTTTTCTTGTTTTTGCTACTGAGTTTTTGCTACTCAAATGTTAGCAAACACTTTTCCTGTTTCTAATAGTATTTGTCAATCACTACCTATCTATCTGTGGATCTGAATGGAAATCAACGTGCCCATAATCAATGTTCCCCCATTTCTTTACTCCTCTATGGTCTTCAAAAGTAGCATTGCTAGTTAAAATTCTTTGATCAATTGAAAAATGGATTCCTTCACAAGTAGTGAAAAAGTGAGTATTTACTTCCACGACTCCTTTCTGGTAACTTTTGTCTTACCAGCAATTTCTGTTTAAAATGGGAGAGGAAATTCTAGTCCAATAAAAGAATCCTGCTCCTCACAATGTGCCCACTGCAATCCTGTGTTTGTGTGTGTGTACTTCACGCATACATGTGTGTCCATGTATATACATGCATATATGTATATCTTTTCATTCATACAATCACATTCACAAAATATTGACTACATATTTACTATGTATGAGCTGTTGTACTTTTGCTTGAAGCATAAAGTAGAGAAGACTTGAAGTCACACTGAATCAGATGAAACCTGAATTAAAATGCTTACACTGCTGCTTATTATCTGTATAACCTCAGAAGTATGGCCTACCCTCCCCTCTATTTTCATAACATATTCATAATAATATGTTGTTCCTAAACTTGATGTAAGAAATAAATAATTTGCTCTGGGAACAAAGGACACAGCACTTGTATAAGCATTCAATGTGTCACATGACAATGATTACATTTTATCTAGTAAAAAGTCATTTGTCTTTTGTCACCACTTTTTCTCTTAATCTCATTCCCAGTAACACAAACAATTTTTTATTTTATTTATATAAAAATACATTTTTCTCCACTTTTTCATCTTAGAGTCCTATTTCCTCTGTCTTTTTTTTTTTAAAGAAAACTCTGAGTTCTTGATGTTCATTTTTCTTAATTCCTTTCCTCTTATTCTCTGAAATCAAATCAGGACTTTTCTTTCCCAACTCCACCAAAACTATTTTTTTAAAGGCCTACAATGACTTCTATTTTACCAAGATTGGTCAGTTTTCATCCTCATCTTATGGGATTCTCAAGATAGAATGACCAAGTTACTCTTTCCTTCCTCTTTGAAATATGCTTTTTACAAGGCTTCTGGGATTAGTTATTTTGATTTCCCTCCTGCCCACAAGGAATCGATTCTCTATCTTTCTGGATTGCTCATCATCTCCACAATCTCTGAGAGTCTCCAAGCTTAGCTCTTGGATCATTTTTCTTTCTTTCTATATTTACTACGTTGGTGATTTCTTCCTTTTTGTAGTTTCATATGTCAATGACTTGTTAATTTATATGTCCAACCTAGAACTTCACCCTGAATTCTAACCTTGATTAGTTAACTGCCTACTTGCTATTTTTAATTGGATGTCCTAGACATCTTGAAATTAATGGTTTTGATCTTTCCTCAGATCTTGCTTTTCGTATAGTCTTTCTCATCACAGTAGAACATGACTCCATCTTTCCCATTGTTCACACCATTATTATTCAGGATTCTCTTTTTCTTCTCTTGTTGTTACCTCATTTATCAAACCTACTGTCATTGCTTCAAAATAGATTCCTGATGTGACTTCTTTTTACCAGGAAAATCATTGGTATCTCTTAAATGAATCAGTTACTTTTGAACTAGTTTTTCTGTCTTTCCTCTCTGTACAGCCTAGAAGCTACATTAATCCTTGTAAATCATTTAGTTCATCAGTGTCCTATGTTGAAAAGTCTCCCATCTCACCATTGGTAAAAAACATAATATTCACAGTGTTCTAAAGGCTAGCCCTACAAGTTTCTCTGCTCTCTGACATGGTCTCATACTGTGCTCCTACCACACTAACCTACTTGCTATTCTTTAAACACAGTCACACTACAGGATCAGGAATTTTCTACCTGTAACTCCATCTTACCTCATGTAGCCACAGTGCATAAGGGGCTCTGCAGTGTGGACTGGCATTTTTCTCAATGTCCTCTAAGCAGTGGGAACCATTAGAAAAACACCGGAAAAATGGCTTTTTACCCACCTGTACCAAAAGTTACTGCCTTTGGGCAGTCCCTCCCTTGGGCACCAGCCAGATTAAATGGCACAATCAGAAGGTAACAAGTAGGGTGAAGGACTCTGAAAGAGAACATGAGGCAGAGCATGAGCCAGCTTGGGGTTCCAGGGAGACTTCCCACACACTCCAAGATGCCTGGATGTAAGCTTCTGGCTGCTGCTACTTGGTAGTTGGCCTTTCAAGAAGTAAAAGCACAACTTAGTAACTGATCTCCAGAGAGAAAAGCAGAAGACTTTTTGCAGTGACTGGGAGGCTGAACTTGACTCTGTCTTAATGCTCTAAGGGAAGCTCTAGAACCCAATATCGTGGCTTTCACCAACCTCACCTTAGTGATTTATAACCTCCCCTCTTTTTACTGCTATTTGCTTATGTTATTGTAATGTGGATTTTCCTCAGTACATCATGGTGCAATTGTATGCAATTGGCTTAAACTGTAAGATCTTTCCACCCTGGTGGAAGTTAACACATTGAAATATGGAATTCTTATTACACCCTACAGAAATATTTATGGTTTGGAAAGGTCACAGAAATTTTTAGAAGAGACAAATTTTGGCTGGGAGAACTAACAGTGTATTGCCTGAGTATTTTTGGAAGAAATAGCCACATCCAGAGAGTTAACAATGTTACTATACTCAGAAGTGACAGCAAACCAGAGGCTATATTGCACGAACATGAATACAATGCATTCCCTGACTAGTTACCTGTCAAAGAATCATAAAATTACCTGCAACACCACTATGTCAGAGGGTCAGTGTTATGGAAGGAAAGCAGTGGTCTGCACCCATTACTACTACAACATCTTGTAAATTTTACAAAAGCATGTGAACTTCAATATTTGTGAGAGAACCCTATGCAAATTAGGGACATAAATGTTTAAACTTCATTAACCTCAGGTGGAATCTTTCTATGTCTCAGTGCTTAGAACCAAGTCAAACAGTCAGTAGGCACACCTCAGAGGATTCACTCAATAAAATGGATGGAGTTGGTCATATTATCACATGGATTTAGGCATATTGTTAGGGTTTCAGATAAATATATAAACATTATTGAAATATGAATTTGTGATAAAGAATTTTGGACTTATGAATATCAATACAACATTTGGGACATAATTCTACTAAAACTTTTCCTTATTTATTTGAAATTCAAATTTATCTGGGCTTCATAAATCTTTATTTGCTGAATCTGGCAATCCTAATTTTAAGGTTTAGTGATTTTTAACATTCAGGTAAGATAAAAATTTACCTATAGCTTCTATTTTTATCTTTGGTTTTTGATTTTGAAGTAATTTTATTAGTTCATTTAAATTCTTATGCCAAGTGCAATTAATTTTGATAATTAATAGAAGGCATGTTTCCCATTTGTTTATAAACCATTCACCTAAATAGATTCTTATTAACTCTATGGTCTTAAAGACCAATATATCTCATCTGATGTCTGTAGAGGACCCAAGGAGTAGCAAGAATGAGGTTTGGGCTTGGTACTTGGTAAATTGTGTACCGGGAAGTTGCAAGTGATAACAGAAGTGACAGAAAGTTGATCAGCTTTTTATTATCATGCACAATGTCAGTAATGACATACTTTTGCTTGCTGGTGCTACCTCTTCCAGGCCCAAGCCCTGGTGGTATGACATGGTTTTAAATTCCCATTCACAGGGTACTGCCTTTGTTACTGAACACAGAGTGATGTTTCTATAAATGTTTATGAGCTGCACTAATGTCTTACCGACTTGGTGAAGTCTGGCCTGTGCTTCCTGTAGTGGTTACTTGCCTGCAGTGACAACTGATCTCCATCTTTTTTTTTTTTTTTTTTTTTTGTATCAAGTTTCTCTTAGATTTCCCCCTTCTATCAATATTTCCTCCACTAAATTTCACCAGCCCAAGGTGATCTCTGGAGCTTATATTCAATCCCATCTCTCCCACTTGACCTATGTCTTCATCTTTAACATCAACACATGTTAACATCTCCATATGGATGACAAACTGCAAATAGACCAAAAGTCAGCCATCCTGCCTGCTGTGAACAGAGAGACTCTGGAACAACAGCATTTATAGCAGGGAAAGTAACTGTTACACATGACACGACTATTAGGTATGGAGGCATGGAACTGGCTCAATCCTGCCATTGTGCAATATGAGGCTTGGAGCTTTAGAAGATAAATGAGAAGTGGAGAAAGAACTGGACTAGCTCAGGAAAGGGGAGGCATAGAGTCCTGTTGTGCAGGCATACTGGTTGTTCCTGTCTCTCCAGGGATTGTCTGTTCATTTGGGGGCAGAGGGCACTTAGCGGGTGGTTTGTGTGGGACCTGAGGGTGTGACTTTTTAAGGTTGTCCTCAGTCACTTCTAGGGCTTCTGTCTGCACCCCAGAGCAGAACTACTCTGTATCCTGTTAGAACCTTCTTTGATCAGTTTCCGCTGGCCAGATTTTGCTTACTTTACAAAAACAAGCTGGTGTAAACCTTGTGAAAAAGGATGAGGGAGAGGTACACAGGAAGGACACAATGACCACTCCTTGTGAGACAGGCTTGGACTTTGCAAAACAGTTTCTGATCGAGGTTTCAAAACCTTTGCTGTGGGAGAATTTCTTTTGCCTTTTGTTACTAATGTATAAGCTGTTTATTGGCAAGAGACATATAAATTAGAATCACCCATTATACAGCTGACTGTCAAAGCTTTCAGGTACTGGAAAAAACTGAATTTTCATTGTATGCCTGGCATTCTTCTAAGTTCTTTTTGAACACATAATGAACACTCCAAACAAGCCCTGTGAGACAGGTGCTTTTATTATCTTAAAGAATATGGTTCTGAAGTGAAGACCCCACTTGTCATGTCTCTCAGTGGTGAAACCCTTGAGCCAGGGTTTGAAACCCAAGTTGTTTCAGAATCTGTGTCTGGTGTTTTATATGTGTCATCTGACATAAATCTATGTATTAAGTATTATTATTCCTATTTACAGATGGAGAAACTGACTTAGAGAGGTAACTAGTTTGTCCAAATTCACACAGTTGGTCATCAGTGGGTTTGGAATCTGAACACAGAACCGCTGACGTGAATTTGCTCACTTCTCTTGGCATCTTTTCTCGGTAGCATGTTCTGGACTGTTCCTCTACTGAGGGCTCTAGGAAGCTCAGAAGTCCCAGGACAAGCTGTCATTGCAGGTGTGAAACCACTAAAAGAAGCTCGGACAGCCCAAAGACTGATTCTTTAACTTCTTAGTAGTAGCAGGGGGTGTGGCGGGGGGGTGGCGTTCGAAGGGGTCTTGGGGCCCCCTGGTACCATTGTCCAGGGTTTCTGCCTCAGTCCCTGTTCTGCTCCTGTGGAACAAGCAACATGGTGGGTCCTGGTGGGGAGCTTAGAGAATGCCATGTGGAGTAGCAACCTTCATTTTGAGCCTTTCTCATTAAAAATAACAATTCACAAACTGTTTTTTTTCTTTTAGAACTTAATTTACCTTTATTATATATTTGGTTAATGTTATAACATGCCACAAATGTTTTCCTCCCTCAGTTTCCTGTTCAGTGGAAGAGTATGCTAATAGGGAGAAAAAATAAAAAAGCTTTGTACTTGAATTTCTTGGTCATATTACTTGGGTATTGGCTCAGATATATAATTTCATATATTTGTTTTTTCATATATTTGGGTCTCATAGTTTGTTGCCTAAAAATGGATGATTTTATTTGTAGTAAGTTACTGTTTTTAGACTTATTTTACTAAATAAAAATATATGAAAATTTCAAATATAATCTAACAAAGATGGTTAATAAATAGACAAAAATACACCAAGGAGAGTAAAATTCATGAGTTTCTGTACAGCAGAGCGAAGCCCCTAACCCACTAGCATGCTGTCTGACTGAAGTTTTCATTTTTCAATCAATTGTTTCTGCTTGGAAACTTTCTCTTGTGTTTATGGGAATGCTTGTAAAATTGCTTTGGATGAAAATGCAGGAAACCAATACTTGAAAACTTTTCTGGGCTTTTTTTCATGTGCCATTTAGTTAGGAGAAGAGCTGAAGAGATCAAGGATAAAAGTAAAACTGTGAATGACACAGGCAAGAAGTGTTTTTCAAAAAGGGCTTAGGACTGAGGCAAAAAAAAGAGAAGGGTCTGTTAGTTTATGCTTTTCTTCATTCTTGCTACAATCATTGTCTCAGGAACGAATTCATATTCTGCATCATTTTCGGTTACCTTTATAGTCTTTCTTACAAGAATGAGGAATGAAAATTTTAATGCCTCATATATTCTATGAATTACTGTAGATAGCTAGACTGCACTACTTTGATCTTTCCTATATTCTGTGGTTTGATTGGATCGTGATGTGAATGGAAAGCAGCACAAAACAAATCAGTTTCTGAGAGAACGACTTTAACAAGAAAAGGAGAAAAAGGTACCTCAGTCCACTTCAGAATATTACATATGTGACAGTAAGAGTCCAGATAACTGCTCCTGTTGTCCAACTCAAAATCATCATCAGTCTTTCTAGTTGATTCACATTCTGACTTGAGAATTCATTACTCAAAATGGTGATCAGGATTTGGAACAAATAAAAACTTAAAATCATTTATATTTATGTTGTTTCCTGTGAGTCCTAGCACGGTGCCTTATACATTGCAGGTTTATGGAACATGTGGAATGAATGAGTTCAGTCATAATATCTTAAGATAAATAAAACTTTAACGTACAAATGCTTGTTTCCGTAATGCAAATAAGTTTACATTTGGTTAATAAAATAGAAGAATCATGTTATAATAATGAAGAAATTATATAGGTTCATAAACATTTTTCCCAGCAGTTAAATGATCACCAAGTGATGCCAGCTGATCTCCAAGGGCACTAGCACAACACAACAAGCAGAAGCACAGCAAGGGCACAGCCACCAAATGCCCTCTGCCAGCATTTCCTCCTTGCTCATTTTGGCCACATGCTCAAGGTTTCTATCAGCTAGGTGCATATTGTCTGTGTCTACAAAATGAAAGCATTACCTCCTCTACAACCCCCTTTAGTCAAATTATCCTTATTATTTAATAGTACCATGATATTATTGTAAATTAGGACATTATCAAGTTCTTTTTCTGAGTAAAGATTTAATTAATATTATTTTGGTTTTGTAAGTGCTCCAGTTATGAAATTACACAGGTTTGAGGGTGTGCTTTATAATATTTTTCCTGCCTTTAAATACTTAGTATTTTGAATGTGTAGTTTTGCAGAACATGTGTTTTATTCTTTTAATTATTTTTTTAAGGATTTATTTATTTATGCATATAAGAACTAGGTACAGGCCAGAGGTATGGGGGGGTGAGAGGAGTCACCAGAGACAGAGTGGGGAGCAGAGCAGGTGGATCCACTGAAATGCACTGCTGAGTGGAGTAGTGGGCAAGGCAGGAGAGATTTGCTGAGCCATGTAGGTCACCTCCCTGGCCAGGGATGGAACTACTGCTGCAGTGGCTAGGGATAGCTCCATAGTGCTACACCTAAACCCCTTGCACCGCCAGGGCAGCACCAATTCTTTTTAATTTTTTGTCTTCAGGAATACATGTACTTTATGAGACTGGAAAGCATATATTGATTACACAAAGACAAGAGCGAGCTGAAGGAAAAAATTAGGTTATACACAGAAGGGGAAATGGTGTGATGTCTCTGTCTTAACAAAAAATCTTACTGTCAGATCTGTGGAGGTTTTCAGAAATCAAATATCCCAACCCATTTCTTACAGAGATGAGCGTACATCACCCAGAAGGAATGAGTTGCTTGAAAAGCTTACACTTGATTTTGACAAATTGAAATATGCTTCCTTCTTCTGAGACACCTGTCTCAGCTCTTCTCATATATATATGTATATACATAGATTTAAGATTTATCTCATTTGTTTATGCACACAAGAACTGGGGTATAGGCCACAGGTGTGAGGACTGAGAAGATTCACCAGAGACAGAGTGGGGAGCAGGACAGGTAGATATCCAACTACTGAAATACACTGCTGAAGGGAGCAGCGGGTGAGGCAGGAGAGGGTTGCCATGTGGGTGGTCACCTCCCTGGGTAGGGATTGAACTCTTGCTGCAGTAGCTGGGGATATCTTCATACTGCTGAGACTTTAATCCCTTTGCCACCAGAAAGGCCCAGCACCTCTCATATTTATAGAAACTGAGTCTCATCCTAGTGCCATCGAGATCTTTGCATCATGTTCATGCTTTCATTTTCTCATGGGTAAAGTGAGGATTTTTTTTCTTGCCTTTAGTTTGCAGGAGACAACTATGTCTTTCAGTTTTCTGGGTCAGTTCTAATTTGTTCCTCCTGTCCTGGTTGCTAATTATTAATGGCCTTATTCTTATACATGACCTGGTTTGGAAGATAAATTATATGAATATCCTAGTTATGAGACAATGCTGGAAATTCAAATATCATTTGTCCTTATCCACCTCTTTTGTATATTCAAATCTTACCCATTCTTCAAGACCTTGTTTAAATTCAATTTGTTCATGGATGGAACTGGGGTGGAGGGGGCATTATTCTAATTGAAGTAAGACCAGATAACTTCAGTCATATGTGAAATATAGAGCATCAAAAAAGGAACAAATCAAAACTATACCAAAACAAAACTTTAAAATCTGATGCCAGAATTGAAAAAACCAGAGGAGGAGAGTGGAGGTGGGGAGCAATGGAGGGAGGGGACCCAAGGAACTATGGCGGAGAGTTATTGATACTTTGGTTGTGGGTATGGTGTGGTGACATACATTTGAAAAGGTATGAACCCTGAAACAAATACAGTGTTGAAAACCAATGTCACCTCAATCAAATATTTTTTTAAAATAAAGGACTATCTAGCAAGAAGTCACCTTCTATCTCTGTACTTCTTAATTTTCACTTTTAATTCTCTAATGCTATATCATCTTGAATCTTGTGTTCCATAGATCATTTCATAGTTTACTTCAGTGTTTGCACAAAGGGACATTGATGGCATTTTGGGTGAGACTGCTCTTTGGCATGCCGAGTCATCTGTGATATTGGGGACTTTTTTGAAGGCTTGAAAGCCAAGGGAACCACTCAGAAATGTAGCGATTCAAACTGTCCCCCCCTTTCCTTCCCACCAATCCTTTTGCAAGGTAAAGACATTCTCATCTTCCAACTCAGCTCCAAACCAAAGTTAAGATTGCAGGCCCAAAGAAGCAAGGCTAAGTTTTATTTTTGCATTTTTCTTCCAGCTTTAGCACACAAATGCACACACACAAGGTGGTAATTTAATGAATGTTAATAGAATGAATACTATGAAAGGGTTATTGTAGGTATCATAATTTCACATTACTGTGTCAAACTAAATGATATTGAGAGAAAATGGAATACTGAAGTTGAGTTGAAAAGGTGTTAAAACTATAACAAAACTTCTCTGTCTATAGTCCTACATCTTCAGTAGGATAGATGCAAATAGCTAAGTACAAGTGGGGCAGTGAGATGAGCTACTACCCCCACCTTCCTCCCATGCATTAGACACAATGGAGGTTGTTAGGTATAGGAAGAAACTCACTATTATTATTACTATTATTCTTTGTATTACTGCTCCTATTAAGACAGATTATAATTGTGTATTTGGTGACATTATTTTATATACATATATAATCACATATATACATATATATAAATACTCTTCTGTGTGCTTGAGATGTTTCTAAGATTGTGAAGTGAATTATGTAATTGAATTCCTTTACGACAACATTAAAGTAGATACTGTGGGAGCTATAAATCTCATATTGTATACCTGGAGAAACTGAGGTAGAGAGAGGGTAAATAACCTGTTTAAGTTCAGGCAGTAGGTAGGGGAGCCAGGATTTGAGACCAGGCCATCTCACTTCAGTGCCAGCACCCTTAGTCACCACTAGAACTGTCACCTGACTCCTGTCATCCCAAGACTCATAATTGAAGTGTTTGCTGACTCTGGCAAACCTCCCATAATCCTCCTGCATCTATTTCATGACATCATGTGCCATAATCACAAACAATTATTTTCCATTATTCTTTAGGGAACTTTAATAACATTTATTTATTTTTGTTTGAGCTCAGAGAGGTGAGTGCAGTGTGTTGGCACATATGTTTGTGCAGGGATATAATATATGTAATCCCAGACTATGAGAAGTGGATCTTTGATGGGTCAAACAATGTCAGACTTTTTGGGTTCACATCCTGACTCACTGCTTGCTGTCTGTGCAACTTACATGAAACTTTGCTTCAATTGCCAACCTCTAAATAGAGGTAATATTAGTATGTATCTAAGAAGATGAGTCTATATCTGTAAAACAGAGATAATATCAGTACATGCAAGAAAATGAAGATTATAAATACCTAAAACTCAGTCTGACATATAGAGGTTATAGTTAAATCTAATGTAATATATGTCATGAGCAGAAAATATAGTTATTATCAGTTTTTGTTGTAGATCAAGAATTCTAAATACACAGCAAAAATGATTTTGATTAGGACTCTTTGAGTAACCTTGTAACAGCAAGACCTCTGCTGAAGCAATGGATGGAGAATGCAATGATCATGCCATTATCACATCCTCATTAGTTTTTGATACTGGACTAAAACTTTAACATTCTTTCTTAACATGCCATGTCTGTAAACTGAAAGAAGGGTAATTTGTTGATATTAAATACCATAGAAAATTAATGTAAATGTTAAGCATTTTATGATAAGGGAAAAATAGCAGTGTTTTCCTCAGGGCTGGCTGTATTATTTTTGTCCCCAGTTAATGCAACCTCTCCAAATAGCATGCCACTTCAGCTACCTTGAGAAACAACCACAAGCAGCACTTAGAGGAATATAATTTTTGAGAGCAAAAATGTCTCTCCATTACAAAGGGAAGTGTAAAACTCTTTTCCTTCTTGCGATGGTCAACTATTAAAGACGGTATTCCATTTTATTGGCTTCTTGTAATCAAGATGATGTGACCTTTACAGGATTCATATCTCATTCTTTGGCTAACTAATTTACTCTAATAATGCATAAAGATGCTTTATAGTGTGAAAAACACCTTGGGGTATTGGGATTGGATATAATAGCTAGAATAAAGCCATTATAGTTGGATATATAGTAGGAGTAAAATCTTAAATAAAAATTTGTAACAATGGGAAATGGGAAATTTCTTTTTTTGTGTGTTGGAGCTTTGCTTGTATTAGTTTATTTTTTTTTAAGAGCTGCCCGATTTTTGCAGTAAGTTTTCTAGGGCTTCTACCTTTACTTGCCTTTTTATCATTTTTACTCCTATTATTCTTGTAGTTCCTCATTTGTACAAAACTAAATTAGGTGGTCCTCTCACAGCCTTGATAATAATTCATTTTTAGCTATAAGAAAAAAAATCCAAGGGCAAAAAAAAAAAAAAAAAAAGAATCCAAGGGCCAATATCTGCCTTGTCTGACTGAGTAGATTATGAGATCACCTAAGGTTAGGACTTTCTGAATCCTGAATCTCCCAATTCCCAAGAGTTAATAAGGTTTCAAACAATGTGTGATAAATAAGCAGTGATTTTTCCTCTTCCCTTGAAACATTCAGAATCTGATTTCATGAGACCCAGGTGAGATAAAATTGTGTACTTTACAACCATCAGGGATATCATTACAATGTCTAGGTGTCCAGAATAGCAACTATTGCCATGGTCAGCCTGTAAATTTTGACTTCAGTCATTCCAGTTTTAAGAATATTCAACCACCTTTATAATTTTATTACTCAATGACCTCATTATGAAATAATGAATGGATTGGATTCTTTTTATCAGAATCTCTTCTAGGGTCATGTTTTTTAAAAATTTTTAAAAAAGACTTATTTGTTTATCCATACAAGCACTGGGGTATAGGCCAGAGGTGTGTGTAGGGGGGTGAGAGGATTCACCACAGAGAGCAGGGAGCAGAACAGGCAGATCAACAGAAGTACACTGCTGAGGGGAGCAGCAGGCACAGCAGGAGAGGTCTGCCGCACCATGTGGGTCCACCGCTTGGCCGGCAGCAGGGTTGGAACTCGTTTTGCTGGCTGCGGTCTGCTTCATAGTGCGTTGCTTAACTCACTGCGCCACCAGGGAGGCCCTATTCCAGGGTCGTGTTAACCTGCTTAGCCACCATGCTCTTCAACCAATTCCCAACCACAGGGTGAAAGGTCTTGAGTATTTCTCTTCTCCTTCCAACTTCTCCATCTTCTGACTTGATGATTTCAGTTATTACCATTTTTATTCAAAAATATCTTTATGCATGTCAAACCCTACTATCTTCTGCTCAGAAATATTTTCTGAATTCCTCCTTTTAGATTAGCTGCATGCCTTTCATCTCTGTTTCTCTGTTTCACAGACATCTCAGACTTAACACATTCTTGATTTTCTCCAGATCTCCTCCTTGACCAGTGAATCTTCCCAGTCAAACTAAATAGTGGTACCGCTCATTGAATTAGACCAGAACTATTCTCACTTATTACTTATCTCATTTATCATTTAATTCTGTAGCAGGTGCTGTCATTCTTCTCTACAGAAATATGGTGAATAACCTTTTTTCTTCCATCTTAATTGCTACCATCTAATTCCAGGTCTCTTTTCTTTCTTAAGTATCTAACCCTCTTTCCAATTCTCTTTTTCTATTATTACCCTTTCCAACTCATCCTCTACACTGGATAACAATGAGTTAAAAATTATTTTCATCTGTAAAACCATTAATTGATTTTCTTGTGCATTTAAAACAATGGCCAAACTTTGCACTGTTGAATACAAAGACCTACATGATTCTATCTCTGCCTCTCTGTAGTACCTTTCAATACAGACTTCCATAGGAATCATGCAGCAACACTCTCTTTCTAAACACTCTCAAACTAACCTTCCTAAAAATAAAATTTTATCTTACATAAACTCTCTGGTTCCAGCATGAGGAAGTGAGATCATGAGATTATAACGCAGAAATCTATGCTGCAGTTCTCAACAGGATGAACTGATTGGAATCACTAAAATAATGAGCCAGTTCTGAGATACTCACTTTTTAAAACCTCTGGTTGATTTATGCACTTCCATATAATAGCTAAATTCCTTTACCAACTCTTGTAAAATATCTTAAACCCTTGTAAGAAATCTTCAAGCCTACTAATCCACTAGGTGGTGGATTTGATATTAAGCTCCCATCACCTCCAGTAGTGCCATTTTCCAATTAATGAAGTATTTCACTGCTTCTACACTGGGTGTTTAGTGTTTGGTTTATCTGGGCATCTAGCACACAAGCAGACTTGGTGATCAGTAACACAATAGCTCTAATTATTTTATTTATAATTATAAAATTTTTTTAGAAAATCTATTTTCCTCTCTAATATATAAGATATTTGAGGGCACAGATAATGTCAGTTCCATCTATAATTATATCCCCAACACCTAATATTCTGACTAACACATAATAAATCTACAAAAATTATTTGGTAAATAAATAATAAAAAATTGTTTACTATTTTGCACATTCTCCACCTGAATCTAAAGTTAAATTGCCTTCTGTTCCATTCTTACAACTCTGCAAAATATTATTTTTTTTATTTTACTAAGAATATTGGATAAAATGCTTCAGTATTTGCTTCCCTTTTCTATTTCTATTTACTTTTTGACTATTTCTAGTCTCCTCCCTGTATCCCACTTGAATAAAGGGATAATCCTTTTGTTTTGCCAGCAATCCACTTGGTTCATAAACTCATCTTCTGCTACCATCTCAGGCTCAGATCCCTCATCTCCCCAACATCTTCTATCTCTTTTTCTCCACACTGAAACTCTATTCCTGCTCTTTCAGACACATCCAGGCATCATTTAACTTTTGCTGCTTTCTTTGGCTAACATCTTACTCCTTTTTTACTTTAAAATCTTTATGGTGTATTTCACCACTGTCATGAAAATTGTCAAATCCAATTCAATTCTCATCATGGTAACCTGCACTCACTGGTAACACTTCCTTTTTAAAACTCCCCTAATTCTCTAATCAGCAATTTTCTGTCTTCTTTAAAGAATTTCTGCCATTTTACTGCCTAGTAAGCATGTTTTTCTTCATAAATACTTCTTATCCATTGGATTTTCTATTTATACTAACTCCCAAGGAAATCTCATTTAATTCTAATGTGATTAAACTAATCTTCCTTCAAGATTAGATTCCCCTGAGTTCTTATTTTTGTTTATGTCATTATGATTTTCCAGGCACTTCACACAAAACTTCAGTTGGTTTATTTATTGCCATCATCTTACTTCCTAGTGGTCCCAGCCCCTATCATATTAACTAGGATTCAATGAAAATCTGTTGAATGTTGAAATAACTAAATAAGAACATACTATAATCCCAACTTTAGATTATACAATAAGCCTCTAGGTAATTCCATCTTCCCAATCAGTATACTCTCAAGTTGATTCTTTACCCTGCCTTAAAGTACTTTTTAATTTTATTTCTTAAACTAGTATAGGACTGGCAAGCTGGTTTATCTTTTGAGTCAATCCTATTGAATGATAATTGCTACTTAAAGCACTAAAAAAAGATTCTGAAGTCTTATAAAGGTTTAGTAGGAAAGAGTGTGGTCACTGTTTAGTGAGAGCTGACATAGGTCTGGACAGAAGAAATGTAGAGAGATATGTGGCCAGAGTGCTAACTATGTTCATTTATGGCCTATAAGATAAAACTGTATTTATTAGCCTAGGGTATCAATGCCTGAATTTTGGCTCAAGACTTGTGGCTCATACCTGCTTTCAATAATATCTCTAGTGATTTGTAATGCCCAACATTCTGTTTCTGCAAAACTCATTGTTCTGCAAACATATTTCCCAAATTCTGATGCTGTCAGTGCTCATACATTACCTTAATGTAGAACTTATTCTAATCTTCTTACCTCCTTTCTTTCTACTCAATTTAAATATATTCTTTTTCATAAACCTTTTCCAGAACATTTTAATCCCAGTGTCTTTGGAAGTCTCTGTTATAAGATGGACAAACCACTCACTTGACATTTAAACACACATTTCCTTGACCTATTTCCTTTATTTTTGTGTGAACTGTAAAGTGCCTCTTGTAATATCAGTTTCCATTTTATGTGTAACTTCAGTTAAATTTTAAGGGTTTTATATGTCTGGCACATATGAAGCTTGCTTACATATAACTACTATGTCTATTAATTTACTAGTCTAAAGAAAGTTTTTACCTAAAAAGTTTCTTTTTACATAGGCGCTTGTGATATATTATTGTTTTAAATTGAAAATGCTAGTATTTGTTTCTTGGTTCATTATGTGTTCTGTGTTCTACAATGTATACATATTACCCCATTTAGCCTTGTAAAATATTATGAGATGTGTTGTAATATCCAAGTTTTGCAGAAGTTATGAAGCTTAGACATATAGAAGTTAAAAAAATGCATGGTAAGTTATGTAGGTAATAGTTGTTAGAGTCTTGGTTGAAATAAAATTCAGAAGTACTAAGAGTATAAATGGAAGATGAATGAAAATGCATGCCTCATTCATAAATAAAATCCTAATATTCATATGTATTATCTCAGAGTAATAACTTTTTGATAGGCACTGGCTATTGTGACAAAATGACACCAGAGCTTCTGTGTGTACCTCAACATTCTCAAATGCTAATAATTCTGCTAGCAAAATGAGTCTTCAATTTTGTCATATAAATCATGGTTGAGAATTTCCACCTCTGGAATGCAAGCCATGAAATTTAGAAGATGGATTGGCTCTTTGCTATCCTAAGACATGACTATTTTATTTGTACAAAGTTGCTTCCCAACTTTGGTACATATCCAAGTCAACTGGAATCTCCAAAAGGGTCATAGACTCCTGGGGATATCCAGAATTACCTCTCTCTTTCTACATAACTGCAAGGTCTCCAGGAAGAGGCTGAAAACCTCTAGGAGACTTTGTAGAACAAAAATAGAGATGGATGTACAAGAGCATCAGAGTTCCTTTCAAGTGGCTGCAAGATGCCCCTAAATGCCTTAGAAAGGTGTAATTTAACTGCAGCCATCATAGTTCCCCACTTGGGGGCACCAAAATGATGCCTCTGTTTTCTTTATTTCTCATGGCAAGAATTATTTTACAGTGAGATGAAAGAATTCTGTATGCAATTATTTCAGTATGAGGACAAGTTGGGAATGGTTTGTATTTATCATTCACTCACACAGCTCACAATCTCTCTATTAATGAACAACAAATTGGCTGATTCCAAGAAAAGGTAGTGTCCTCCTGATGGATAGTGCATTGGGCTAGGAGTCTGCTGATCAAGGCGCCAGAAGAGAATCAGATTTAGAAGTGACTTCAGAGGTTATTATCTGATCTCCTACTAATTCATAAAGAGCCTCTACAATGTCCCTGACAAGTGATCACCCACTTCCAGTTCAGGAGGACCATTGGATAATTGTGTGATTATACAAAGCACTTAGCAAGTGTATTATAGAATCATAGGATGATTGAGCAGGAAAGGACCTTGGAGATGGGTTAGTCAACCTCTTCACTTTGAGATAAGGGCTAGTGAGGTTAAGTGACTTACTTCTGAAGGTTAGCTGTGTGACTAGAACTAAGTGTCCTAATGTCTAAATCAGAAAGATCTTGCCACCATAATTACTCAATTAAATGGAGGTAGTGGCAACTATTTTCTAGAAGTCAGAGTTTTAGGAAAAACAACTTCAAACTGATAATGCTACTATTTGAATATTCTAGAAAGGGTAGTGGAGATGGTCTTGGTGATGGGGCCAGTGAGAAATTAAAAATTCAAATTAAGCAGAACATCTTGCATTTAAATGGCATTTTGCACATCAATAATACCATTTTTTAAGGACCTCTTTCAAGAAAGCATACTGCAACAACCTTCAGATTTGAACAAGAAATATTTATCTTGCCAAAGATCTTGATTTGCCCTTATGATTAGTGTTCGCTGGCTAATATAATCCTATTTATTCAGATTTCACTTTTTAATCCATTTTGTCAGGCTTACCTCTTAGATATAAGTAACTTTTAAAATAAGTACTTTTCCTCCTAAAACTGTGTTACTTTCAGCCACAGTTTCTTCTTATTTGAACAGCTTGAGGACTAATTTGAATCACACTTCACTTGTGGGGGCTCAGAAAGTATGTGATACCTTAGGGAGTTGCCTTACAGAGATTTGAAAGATGTTTTAAAATGAAGTACATCTAAATTCTTTAAATTACATATGGTTTAATCTAGAAAGGGACAATTGAAGCCTTCATTAAAATAGATTTATTCCAATTTCATATGTGGAAATAAATTTTCCTGAGATAACTTGGTGTGTGCTTATCCAGATTGTAGCATTTCCCTACTTTCTAAATTAAATGTTGCTGTATGTGAATATTGGCTTCACAGTGGCATATATTAAAAAACTTAGTCATCATTATTGTAAATAGACTAGAATTGAGTCAGGTTTCATTGAAGTAACTTCCCATTCTTCTCTTCTTCATTTTCATTTCTTTTATTTCCCCTTTATATTTGCTTTTTATTTTATCCTTTTCATCACTTTCAAACTTTGTCAACACATAAATTTATCTTCCATTATTTAAAAACCTACTGTTCTCTGTTTTAAGAGAAAGAGGCAGGTCTGAGCCTTTACAAATTAGGAAAGATAGATCCTTCTGTATTATATAGGAAGCAATTTATGTTTACTAGGTTATTTAGTATTTTAAAAATCTTATAAGTTAATTATTAAAGATACACTTAAATATTAGAAGGACTGCTCAAACAGATTTGGCATATTACCCAAGGTCACAAAAATAGTCAATGGCAGAGTCATGAATTTGACCTGAGCCTGTCCTGTTCCACAGCCCATGTACTCTGCATATATCAGGCTTCTTGCAAATACTTGCTTTAGGTCAATAACACAGCACTTCTTTTAAAAGCACAGCAAAACAACACAGCACACATTTTAATTTGACATAAAACAAGAGAAATAGATATATTTTACTTCTCTGGGCCCATTTTGTTTCAAGAAGTAAGCCTTGTTTCTTCCATTACCCAAATATGTAACTATTGCATCTTGTCTTCAATTTTCGGAAGTATGAAATTGTGATGACTGCTAGGAGCAACAAGTACAAACAAAGCATGTCTTCTATGCTATGGTTACCTAAGTTTACTAGAATTAGTGTTAAGCAAGTAAGGACAAAATCAAGAGTTAATTTATGGACATTTTTAGTCTTGCTCTGAGATTATTTATTCCATAGCCCAGAAAAGCATACCTACCCAAGTCAACCATCTTGCCTTGTTCTTATTATAAGTAAAATTTTGGTGCATGGAGGTATTCCAGATGTCTTAGCACATACTGATTATCATTACCAGGAGATATATTTTTGGAAAACACATCATATTGAAAATAGAATAACAGATTTCCTCTTAATTTGTATTCTGGTACACATTTAATTCTACCTTGTATGTCATTTATGAATTTGCTCATCAAATGCTCTTTATATCTAGAGCAAATGTTGAATCATAACAGTAGGATTCAGACTGAGGCAAGCTACAAAGTAATTTTCTCACCTGTAAAAGCATGAAACAAAATAAAATAATGTCTCCATCTACTTATGCTTATTATGTTTAGCCCATGGTTAATTCTAATTAATGGGAACTCATGATTTTATCTCTTTTCCTATTCTAGATCACAGGCTCAGAGGAAGCAAGAAGTGTGCTTATGAAACACTGATGTACCTTCTCTGACACTCCACACAAAGCTGGGAAGGAGGCATTGAATAGTTATGATTTTCTTCCATGCTTTTTCTTTTCATAGAAAATTGGAGAATGTCTAAATATTTTCAGAACTGGACAAGAGGCTATCTCGGCAGATGACTTCAGGTATGCTTGACCCTTAAAGAAGATGAAAGAAAAAGAGGAGTTTCCCATTTGAAAGCCTCTGATATTTGACCTAATTTTGAGACAGAAAGGGAACCAACTTGTTATACAAGGTATTGGCTAGAGCATAAAATGCGCCACAAAATGAGTAAAGTACTTTACGTTGAAGTCATTATTACATTATTTAATGCTACGCTGAGTAAATTCAAGGACCAGCATTGCAGGGAAGGTACTGTTGATACAGAATAGTTTTCCTGATATGCTGGAATTGAATTTGAGTTCTGTCTTCTGTGCAAGATCCTTCAAGTTATCTTCCACTGCTTTTGGAAGGAACAAAAATGACAACCACTCACAAGTTTTGCAACACTGTGGCTGCTTCACCTCTGCAGACACTGGATAAACTTGTTTTAATGTAAGCATCATCCATTACAATATATACCCTTTCAGTATTTTCCCATCAACCACTTGGGAGCTATCAGGCTATTTCAATTCCTATTGTAAGAAACAGACTTTTTTTTCAGGCTCGCATGTAACTATATTGGTAGGAGGCCATTTTCTAAAGAAATTATATTAAACTCCTTTTCTTTCTTTAGAGAGATTTCACTGGAGTCAAAAGAGGAATAATTGGTTGGCTTTCTTTTTGCTTGTCTTAAGGAGGAAAATGCTGTATTCTATTTTAAAGATCTATAAACAGTTCAGTTAATAGAAAAAAGATGAGCAAAAAAAAAAAGTGCATATAATAAAAGCAGTAACTTCTGAACTTTAGCAGAAGCCTATACCTGAGAATAAAGAAAATGATTCAGAAGTTCTCTTTGATAGCTTTTCCCACTACAACAAAGTACAACCCTGCTTTCCAGTCCATCTGTATTTTCCCTTCATCTAATAAACGATTTAGGCCAGAGTTGCAAAAGAACATTATAATATTGACAATGATGCCAGAAAACCATGTGCTTTAGAATGAATTATCTTTTGCTGCACTGCTGAACATATGAAGAAAAATTGGTTTAGCAGGGGAAAAATGATTTTAAACATTTTTTGCCAGTGGAGCTCAATGCACCAATCGAAATGAATGGGGTCCCTCAAAAACTAGTGCATTTCTCCCCCCAAAAGAAGCTGATCTTGGCATATCCTTAAGCTATAATATTTCTTTGAAGTTTCAAGAGATATCTGACAGATGATATAAATGAAATTGCAGATCAAACTTATCAGAGAAGCAAATGATGGGCACCAAAGAGGTTAACTTACAGGTAATTGTGCAAACATTAACACTGAAGTAACTTTATGTCCTTATTTATTGTATAAGGTGTTCAGATGTAGCAGCTATTCATAGCAGTACATGCTTCCACTAGATTCTCCGGTCACTAGCCGAGGATAGATGATTGCATTTTTCCAGTAATTTTCCATTCTATATCTCTCAGGATAGCTTGTAAGTAAAGCTTGCTGGAACTGACTTATGCCCAATTATTTTTTGTTTTACCCTCACTCTCATACTTGTTTCATGAGAGAGTTACCTATTTCCTACCTTATTTTCAATCACTACATGAACTTCTAGTTCCCTTAACAAAATTTTGTAACATCTGCCTAATAGAGTATGCATACTTATGTACACATTTTTATTTTAAAGATTTACTTTTATTTATGTATTCAAGAACTGGGGGGTAGGCCAAAGGTGTAGGTGGTGAGAGGATTGTCAGAGACAGAGTAGGGAGCAGAACAGGCAGATTTATTGAAATTCACTGCTGAAGGGAGCAGCAGGCAAGACAGAAGAGGTCTGCTGTACCATATGGGGTAGCTCCCTGACTGGAGATCACACTCATGTTTAGTGGCTGGCTTCATAGTGCTGAGACTTTAAACCCTTGTGCCACCAGGGAAGCTCTTGTACACAGTTTTAGATAATTCAGTAATTAATAATAAACAACATAATAACCAATATATAAAAATTAAAACAAGGTAGTAACTTTGAGTTACTATGTAAGATAGTTTTTGTGATTTATCACTTGGGCTGTGCAGATTAACTGCTATTTCTAATTCTAAAAGTAGGGTTAGGGGAAGGTTTCTTTTCCCCTAACAAGTAGGCCTTTCCACCAAGATCACAAATACACATGGTATGAGCAGAATAAAATCCAAGCCTAATGTCAGTTTCTATTCTCCTATGACCAGAGTAGGAGTTTGTAGGACTGCAGTTCCCCACAATGCACAATGTATTACAGTTGGGAACCACTAAGACCTCAAAAACAATTGTTCTTCCTCACTGTTTTGGAGGAGGTGAGATAGCATTTCTATACCTGCAGCTATACATCTGAGAGCAGGGACATGAACTGTACTTCAAAGTGCCCTGGCGATATGGTCAAAGTGTCCTTCCCATGAGGCAAACCAATTTAGAGAACACCCGTGCAGGTGGTTAACTATTCAAGCCCAGGATGCCCTGTTTCCAATGAATCATCTATCTGAGTCACTCTGAAATTTGCAACTTCACATACTTTCAACTGTGGAACTGATACATTTTCTCAAACCGCACACTTACCACTTACCTGCATCCTCTGACTTTGCATGTAGACGTCAACTAATTTAGGGAACGATCAGATAAATGAAAGAAATTTCATTACAGTGACTAGAATCCTAACAGTGATCGTTTCAGAACCCTCCAAAAATACAGTTCAGACACTAAATTATTTGCATTCCTTCAAGCCTATCCTGACAGAATAATCAGGTAAAAAGTGATAATCTTGAAACTAGTATTTCAAGACATGACTCCCAATAGCTAAGCCTTCAATCCTGAAATCTCTTCATTTTCATAAGGTAGTCTCCTCACCGTATCTCCTTTCAAGTTCCATGTGAACCCTCTCTTGGGTACTACAAAGAATATTTGTGCTCATATTGAAGAATACATATTTCCATTCAACCTGAAGAATCGTATTTCTACATACCTGCAATATCCTTTTGTCTCTAGTTTCCAATGCCAAGGTTTCAGTTCTGAGGGTGACCATGACATCATACGTCTGGGTGAGTCACTGTCTTCTACTGCCCAGAGTAGCAGCTCTTTTCTTTTTCTATAACTTGCCCACACATAGCAACTTTCATAGTTGTCGTCTTACTTCTGTTTCTATACTTTTCTTCATGAACAGTTCTTACTTGGCAGCATTAGACAAATAACTCACCAGATTCCCCAGTTCCAACTGAAATGAACTTGACTTGTTTAAAATGGGAGGAAACAATGGAATTAGTGTTTTTAAGGACAAAATAAGAACAGCTATTCTAGAAGAATCTTAGTCTGAATTCTTGGAGATTTGTGAGACTAATTTCTGGCAGTGAAACTATGTATTGAAGAAAACTTTGTGGAAATAGTGGAAGGAATCAAGTCTTCAATTGCTTAAGAGGATAAGGAAATGAACATTAAATGTTGTGATACAGTAGTGAGATGAATTGTTTAGATAGCCTGAGCCTTAAATCTGTGCCTGTCATAGCTGTTTACCAAGGTATAAATTCTTACAAGTTAATTAAGTCTTTTAAGTCCTTTTTAAAAGAACTTTTGTTTCTGCTTTTTTTTTTTTCTGCTTGTTTTGTTTTAAATCCACAGAGTAGGACCTAGTGTTAGTTTCTTCTTTAGAAATATTTAAATGTTAATGAGAAGCAGTATATAATCTTCTAGCACAGCACTTGGCTCATGGCACATTACCAGGAAAAGTTAACTGTCTTTTCCTCATCATTCTGATGGATGTTCTACTCAGATTTATCCATTTTAAACAGCTTTTTGAAAGCCAGTGACTTTAAACTATATCAATCTATGCTGTGTACCTCAACATAGCCAGTATTCTCTTTAGTGGGAAGCTGGTGATGTTTCCTCCACAATTTCCATGTACCACATGGAAAATTGCATCAGAGGAATACAATTTTAGTGTTTTTCTTAGCTTTGGTAAAACATTGTCTATTGCTCTAGAATGGACAAATGAACTTGATGTCCCACTAATAACTTGCAGTAATTTATAAATGAACTAAATGGAAAGGAAATATGTCCTCAATTTCAAGCATTTTTCAGACTGCCTATTGGGATTCTTCCATGGTGTTTTGTGGAAAATGGTTTACATTGAAAGAAGTAGGAATAGTTTCTAAGGGCTATAAAAGTTATAGAAAGTTTCAGAAATATTTTTGGAAAGTAGTCTCAACTCTGAAAATTACTATGGTCTTTTGCATCTTCCATAGCATATGCCTTAATAAAAGTAGCATCAAGAGTGTAATGTTTTAACTGTTAATTGGAAACAAATCAAAGGTATTTGACTTTTTTCAACCTTTCTGAATTTTAGCCAAGATAATGAAAAATTCCTCAACTCAATTATTTTTCATTACTGCTTCAAGAACTGAATACAATATTCTTGACAATTTATATTTATAATGAAATATCAGACATGTTACAAAGAGGTCTTTATGGTCATCTAATCAATATTCCCACTTTACAGATAATGATGCTGAGAGTGAGGGTGAGGTAACCTGTCTAAGGTGATTTGATTTGAGTAGGAGTGCCTTACTTAAATTTGCCACTTGATGTCATCAAATTGGATATGTTTCCCGCACTACCATCTACTTGATTGTAACACAGCATAAAACATATATTTTCTTAGTTTTCAAAGGTAGTTGGAGACTTTTATTTCTTCTACTATTTCCATACTTTTTTTAAGTATAGATTTTCCTTGTCAGAAAGTAGTTTCAAATCCTCAACAGCTCAGTTTGAGATCCCTTCAGACAAGTTAATTTACTTTTTTTGTTATGCAAAATACAAATTACTTAATTTCCTCCTATTTAAATAATTAGTGTTCATTTGAATTGTCATTGGAGAAACTAGAAATACTGATTTATTTGTCTAATTTTATTCTAATGTATAACTGCTATTAGGTAGCAACTCCCACCCACACACATTTTACTTTGGAGAATCCCTAAATTTATCATTTTTATACACCAAATATTTTAAATAAAGAATACACCTACTATTCATTCTGTTTGATCTATTTTTGTATTGCTAAATTTTATTTACTTAAGTAGATTAAGTGATTCAGTAGATAGTGCCAAATCACCAAACAGAGATTCATATTCCATTAAAAGAAAACTTTCTCAAAAGATATATAAGGAAATAAAATGCAAAATGGCATCATAATATTCTTTTTAAAAAAAATTTGGAGTTGGTATAGTTTCTGGACTTCAGTAATCATCCTTTTTTTAAAGTTATTTGCAAGTTAGAGGCAAATTTTAATTAAAAGTTGATTATTATAATGGTTAATGGAAACTTGTAAACATGTATTTATGGAATACTACACTTTTCTAACACATACTACCTTTGGTACCATTCGTTTCATTTTCTAACACATAACCACCTTCGGTTGCTAAGCAAATGTTTGTTTTTGCTTTTGGGTTTCCTGTTTTTTATTTATTTAATTAATTTATCAATATATTTTTCTTTTTACATCATTCTTCATTTTTGTACATAGGTATTGTCCCTGTGAAATTCCCACCACCAATTCACCTGTGTCCCATCACCATAGTCCCTTGTGTTTAGGGATTTCCTGGTTTTTAGAGTTGAATTCCCAAACACATCTCCAAGGCTGATATCAAAGAGCATCTTACATTTTTTTTTTATTCTATGTATTTTATGTTTTCAGATCTCATATTTAAGATTTCAAACCATTTTGAATGAATTTTTGAGTGTGGTATAAAATAGTAATCTAGTTTCTCTCTTTTTTTTTTTTTAACATGTGGTTATCCAGTTTATTAACACCCTTTTTTGAAGACTATTCCCACTCCATTGTACACTCTTAACTCATAAATTTGTTGTCCATATACATGTGGGCTTATTTCTAGGCTCCCAGTTCTGTTCCATGGATCATGTGTCTGTTTTTATTTTATTACTATGTTGTTTTGATTACTGTCACTCTGTAGTGTACTTTGAATCTGGGGAGCATGATCACTCTATTTTTCATTTTTTCTCAGGATTGTTTAGGCTATTTGGGGTGTTTGTATGTCTAAATGAATTATGATTTGTTTTCTAATTCTGTGATAAATATCAATGGGCTTTTGATAGGAATTGTATTGAATCTGTATATTGGTTCAAGTAAAACAACCAATTTACTATATGAATTCTTCCAACTTATGAGTGCAGAACAGCCTTCATTTCCTTTATTTTTATTTTCTTTCAATAATCTTTAAGCTACTTGATTAAATTTATTCATAAGTAGTTCATCCTTTTAGTAATAATTATAAAGGGATTCTTTTTCCTGATTTCACCTTTTGCTAACTTTAATATAGAAATACAACATACTTTTGTATATTGAATTGGTAGCCTGTGAAATTACTATTCTCATTTATCAACTTTAAGTTGCTATATTGTAGTGTTTCATGTTGTTTGCATATGTACCAGTAAGAGTTATGTTTTGTTGATTCAATGATCCTTTTATCATAATGGAATGTCCATCTTTATACTCTTCTTATCTATTTTGTCAGGATATTTGTTTTATATGATATGTGTATAATTGTTTCCATTTTAAAAAAAGATCCCTTTGACTCGGAATATCATTTTTTACCCCTTTGCTTTAAGTCTGTGCTTGTCTTTTTATCTTTTGTTTTCTTAGTATTATACATCTCTCTTTTTTCTTTTTACATGGACTTCTGTCATTTATTTTGAGGGGCTTTTATGTTGTTTTTTTCTCAATTTCTTTTTAATTTATAACTTGAATAACTTTTTTTTTTGATGTTTTCATCTTATATTCATTTGTCTACACAGGTTTCATCCTTTCCATTCTCTTCTTTAGTGTTCTTGTCATAAATTTTTCATGTTACCCTGTGATCTGGGGTCTTTATCATTATTCTTAACATTGTTTTTCTATTAATCTTAATTTCACAAATTAATGTTTAATACCCTGTTTTGAGAGCTGCAGATTTCTGATTTGTGTTTTTATTATCATCTTTTTAAACTTTTTTTTCAAATCAGATAGAAGAGCACCTTTCAACATTTTTATAAGAAAGGTCTAGTGGTAGTGATCTCTCAGCTTTTGCTTATCAAGGAAAGTCTTTATTTCTCCAACATATTTGATACATAGCATTGTGGATAGAACATTCCTGGCTGTGTATTTTTATCTTTGAATATACTAAAATGTTATTCCATGCTTTCCTGGTCTATAGTGTTTCTGCTAACAGTCTTATGATCACCTATGTGAGTATCTTTGTTATGTTATTTATTGAATTTCTCACATCCTGGATATTTGTTAGTTTCATATTAATAGCTTCAATCTCTTTGGCAATGTACTCCTTACTATTCATTTTATTCCTAAGCTCATAGAGTATGGTTTTTCTTAAATTTTATTGTATCTCTTTGAGCTTCTTCATAAAAATAATTTTGAATTCTCTATCAGTTAAGACATAATCTTTCGTATCTTCAAGTTTGGTTCTGGAGAGTTATCCCCTTGTAAATTTCATATTACTATGAAATCTCTAGTTTTTGTTGGTATACTATTGTTTAAAACTTTGTTATGTTAACTACTCCTTTATTTTTTTTTCACTTTATATGTATCAAATAAAAGCCATCAATTTAGTAATTGGCAGTTTATTTTTTTCTTTTCCAGTAGGTGGTGCTATAGACTTATCTTTTGTGGACTACTAGCTACTGTAGGTTGCTACAAGTATGTGAGGATGATGGTGAACTGGTGCTATGTCAGTAGGGCAGGGTGGAGAGTTTGGAGAAGATCAATCAAAATTATGAGCAAACTGTTATAAAACCTGATTTTTCTGGGTGGAACTGCTTTTGTTCTCCTTTCTTGGGTCCTGAATTTGAGACTTATTTGTCTGTAAATGTGTTGGTACACTTTGAGGATCCCCTACTGATCTTACGGTGGGGAGAGCAAATTATAACAGTACATTCTTCTGAGGTTTGAAGTTTGTATAGAGCAGCCAAACTCCATCACTTTGGGATTCTTGAGATTCATGTTTTTGATTGATATAACATTGACATATAATAGTGTGTATGGCTTAGAGTTATAGATTCACAGTACTTTTGATATATGTTATGACATCACACCCAACACCAATGTGTCCATAGTCATTCACATTGTCTGTTGGGCTCCCTGATACTTAGGAGTAAGATTTCTAGATCAAATGGTAGATCACTGGTACGTAATGGACTAACTGACACTAGATTTGTGTTTCATCATGTGACCTAATCGGGAGAATGTCCCGTGTGCACATGAGAAGAATGTATACTCAGCTTTTTAGGCGTATAATTCCTTAGAAATGTCTATTAAGTATTTGGCCTAATTCCTCATTTAAGATTATTATTTTTCTACTGGTTTTCTGTTTGGTTGATCTCTCCATCGATGGAAATGGGGTTTTGATGTCCCTTACAGCAATTGTGTTGCTATCAATGTCTGTTAATGATTGACTTATATATTTTGATGATCTTTTGTTTGGTGTATGTGTATTTTAGTTGAGTGTTGTTTCTTCATTATGGGTCCTTAATATGGCTGACCCTGTCCTTTTTTGGATCTCATTTATTTGTAGAATTGTTTTCCAAACTTTACTTTGAACCTTATCAAAGTTAGGTTTTTTTTTCTGACCAAGTCAGTCACTCTGTGCCTTTTGATTGATGAGTTCAGTCCATTTACATTTAAGTTGATTATTGATATATGAGGATTTGGTATTGCCACTTTAGACTTCTGGCTCTACTTTTTTCTTTGTTTAATATGCCTCCCCTATCCCCAATTTTCATCTATACAATTTTGATAAAATAGGTCTCTTTAATGTTTCTTATAGGGAAGGTGTAGTGTTCATCATTTGCTCAGCTTCTGTTTGCCTGGGATGTCCTTTATTTCTCCAGCATATATGAAGGGCAGTCCTGGTGAATATAGTATTCTTGACTGGTAAATTTTATCTTTAAATATTTTGAATATGTCATTTCATTTTATCCTTATATGCAGGGTTTCATTTTAGAAATATGTTGTAAACTCAGTACAAGTATCTTTTATAGGTTCTTGCTTTTCCTCCATCCTTCAATATTTTTTCTTTGTTGAACAAAGTTTCACTATGATGTGTTTTGGTGTAGGTTTCACTTATGTAAGAACCAGGTCTTCTTTTAGCTTAATGAAAATGTATATTCAATACTTCCCAGAGATTTCCTCTATTATTTCTTTGAGTAAACTCACCGTTCTCTTCTCTCACTCGTCCCTTTCTGGGATACCCATTACCCTTATTTAATAATCTTGACATGTCTCTTCATTTTTTTCTTTATGTAAATGTTTCTTCTTCTATCTGAGTCTTTTGTGTATCATTATCCTTGGGGTCTGTGATTCAATCCTCCATTTGGTCCATTATGCTTCTCTAGATTTTTATGAAATTTTTAATCTTATCTGTTGAGACTTTTACATACTAATCTCCATTACTTTCTTACTCAAAGCTTTAGTTTTAATTTCTGTTCATTAATTCCCTTTCTTTCATTTCCTTTTCTGAGTTTTTTTAATCACCTTTATCTCTTTTCTGATATCACTTTTTCTTTATTATGGTAATTTTGATCTAATTATCAGGAAGATAAGATCTTATATGTCCTTGTGTTTTGATTCTCCTCGAGATGCCATATTCCCTTAAGATCTCATGTTGATATATGTTGTTTTTATGTCTGTCATTTTGTAGCTTTATATGTCACTTCTTTAAAGCATTTGTAATGGTAACTGAGAGTTTTAAAACCACTTTATCTTTTCCAAAAGGTAATGCTGTGGTTTTATCTGGTTTTAATTTGTTTTTGCCTTTCCCAGCATTCACAGGTCTAAAGACATGTTCTTATAGCTGCAGAGTTAGAGGTGGGATGGGATTTGGAATGGTCCAGCAGTTTGTGTGAATGCTGTAGTGAGAACTTGCTCTTGTTGCTTGCATTGTCAATAACTAGCTTCTTTGAAGTTGCAGACCAAAGTCTCTTCAATCTGTTCACTATAAATGCAATTTTCCAGGTTAGTAACCGTCCCACGGATAAATAGGTGGAGCACAGCCCATATCATTGTCCCTGTTCCTTTCACTGGGAACCCAGCTTTCTGGGGGCACTCTAGATGTTCTGCATATTTCTCTTGTTAAGGGTGTGTGCCTTTACACTGCTCTGCTGTCTCCTGCCCAGGGCTGCTTCTTAAACATCAGTGCTACTGATGTAGCATCAGTGTTGCAGTTTGTATGGCAGCTTCCTGACACAGACTACAAACTCCAGACATTTCTCTCTACCCACAACTTCATGTTGAAGGCATGAATGGCCTTCATGTCCCTTCTGGTCTTGTCTGTCTTGGTCTTTTAAGTCCAAGAAGTGTTCCAGTTTTCTCCTACACCACAGGAGCCTCTGGGTGTAAACCCAAATTGTTAATTTAGTTAATCATTTTGAGAATGAAGCAAGGAATCTCCTCTGACACCATCTTGGTAGTGATACTAAATTAATATTTGTCAAGGGAGTGGGTCTCTGTACCATCTCATCTCTTCCTTCTCCAAGGTCTTTGGTTGGGCCGGAAGTCCTGTTGTCTCTAGTCCTTTTGCTCACACACTGACACCTCTTCACCCATCTTCCATCATCAGATACATTGTTATCTTTGGTATTCTGGGGTAATGAGTAATTAAGTCCCTGTATATTTGATGTTGATCCATAGTTGTGGATTTAAGGAGGAAAATAAAGCATGCTTCCACAATGCTGAGATTAATGATAATCATTGTATATCATCAATTGTATATTTTTAATTAACAGAAATGACAATTGGAGAATTCACATTTATAAATGATGCTGGAATGTTTTGACTGTCTTGATAAACCATATTCTTGAGTTTAGTTCTCTTTTGAAGATTGTTTCTACAGTGCCAATTTTTTTCTGTTCTTTAGTATTTCAAATGAATATAATACTTACCTAGCTTATCATCTAGTCAATGCTTCAGAATAAAAATTGCATATTAAAGACCAAATTTACTTTTATTTTCTAAATTAACTTTCCTTTGATTTCCCTATTTATCTTGATGATGCCATAATTCATGGTGTCATGAGCAAAGTTGTTACTACTCCTAGTGTAGTAAAGTTTTAAGCCTGTAGGTTCTTAGTAGAATTTTGATCCTACTAATTCTAACATGAAGAATGTTACCAATGTAGTAGCATTTGTATATATTGTAGATATGCAATTATTTTATAGTACTACCCTATAGTATTATAGTATAATAATGTTTATATTATACTTATAGTATTTTTGTGAGTCTTCCATTTCCTATCTTAACTTTGATTGCCAGAGAATAAAGAGTATATCTTGCATATTAATACTGCTATATCTTATGTAATACACATGGCATAATGCTATGCAAATAATAAAAGCTCAATTAAATAATATGTGAATAATGGAATTAAAATGTAGATGAATAGAATAATTTTGAAATTAAAATTAAAATCAAATTTTCCATTCAGTTGGGTCATATTTCTAAGTTAGTAGGAATGCCATATTTAATGAAATCTTAGCCTGATAAGTCATTCTATAGTAGTCTCATATTTAGACAATATATATTTCAAAAGATCTCATTAGCAAATTTGAATTTGGAAACTAGAAGACATGATTGCCAAAGGTAATAAAAATTATAATGGGAATTAAACTGAACAACAATAAAAAATAGTTACTTTCATTGAAAAAATTATTGGCAAAGAAAATGTAATTCAATATCATCAACAATGTAGATTTTTATGAAGATTTTATCAGTAATAATATTTGTTTGCTTTGAGTCTAGGAAAGCATGTGAACATCTTAAAGTATGGAGTGGTTGAATGAAAAATAAAAAAATCAATGGCTCATTATTCATGTTAATGACAATTTTTAATATCACCACCCAAATGCAATGTTATGAAAAACAGGAGAAATAGAAGTTAATTCATTTCCTTGATATTTGGAAAATATCTAAAAGTTAAAATTTGATTGAGTTCTAAAAAAGAAAGAACTTTCATCTTCCTTTTGGTTCTCATTATTGTCATCTATATCAAGTATTTAGATAAAAATATGCATTGATTGTCTCTTATTACAAGGGAATTACAGCTTCTTGTTAGAAGCTGATGATATGAGAATGCATATATAATAGTAGATATTATTTTTATACATTTTATGTAATATATAAGTTGTATTATATAAAATGTGTACATATGTGAGTGTATACATAAGAATTTACACTAAAATAGTTATAAAAATACTATGGAAAAATAAGATCTTACCACATCTACTACGATTATTAGATAGTGATAGTTCTGATTATTGGCACTAGAATTGGTACTAGGTTCCAATAATAAGTAGATATATATTTAACTAATCGACATGTATGCATCTGCCATGCTCCAGGCACTGAAGGAAAGGATGAAAATTTCTCTCAAACAGCTTACCTTATAGGAGGATAAATAGGGCAAGTATGTAGGAAACTACCACAAACATTATTTAATGTCATAGGAGAGAGAGAGGATTACGTGTTTGGTTACTTCAAAGGTGCTCCAGTAAGGAATGATTTCTGCTATGTAATAATGAGCTGTTGAAAAGACTTTGAGAAGTGAAATTTTGACAAGAGGCTGCAGAAACTCCCCATGAAAATACAACTAGTATCTCATATCCCTGGAAGCTCTGCACCAGATATGTATCAATGAAAGAAATGCCCAGATTCGTACTCAGTACAAATGAAAATAGAAATTTCTATTTATAGGAACTCCTGACAGGATTTTAGACCTGATCTGGGCTCTTCTGGTCTTTTTGCATGTCTGGTGGTTCCTGTCCCTTGCAAAGCAGGTGCACACTTGCTCCCTGGGCTCAGAAATGAAGGCCTGAAGGCAGTCCTCTTGCCGTGACTGCTGCCCTTGGCAGTAGCGGTGGTTTTGGGGAATTTTATCGTTGACTCAAGTAACTAAACAGAAGTTTGGAACAATAAGCTGTAGAATTTTAAAATGCTGATTTGAAGTAGATTGCCCTTCACTTTCCACAGTGGAGACTGATTGGTCTTTGTGGCTGTATTTTGTTTTTTTAAGATCACTGCTGAATACTCTGCATATCCAAACACTGTGTACATTGTGAACAGAATTTCACAGTAGGTTGTGAAATCTAACAATAGATTAGAGTTGGGGCGGTGAAAAAAAATAAAAACAAGAGTAGGTAATTTCACATAGAAATTTCTTTTTTTTTTAACTTTCCTGCTAACTTTTTAATCACAGATTTGTTGATATTAGACCTTACTTTATCATTTATGATAACAATTTTTGCTATTATCTCATTGTATTATTACCCAATTAAAAATGTACTAGAAATATCAAGCACTGATATTATTTCAGTATAATATCATTGTACTTTAATAAATTGTGTGGGTTCATTACGATTTTTAATCATCCTGTTTGAACATTGTTCTTTCATCCCCAATTATTTCAGTGGTAAAGAGATATAAAGTGTTTGTGTGCTTCTCATGTAAATTACTGTGTTTTATAAGATACTATGTCAGTTTTCACCTTCATTGAACTAGAGCACAACTTCCCTCAGTGTTTTGCCAAATACCCATTAAACCATATAATGAATCTCAAGTCTAATTTAGCTGTGGACAAAAACTCCTTGCTGCAAATCCCTTTTATCTGTAAGTGATTATAAAATTTCAGGAAGAATTTTAAACAAAACTTCCATATTTAAACTTTTCATATGCAAAATTGAATAATTAAAGTTAAAAATCCTCATAGGAGATACAGGAGTGCTGCTGATATAGAGAGGGCAATGAAACAAAGATTTTGCACTCTGAAAATTCACTGGTGTTCTTGCTAAAACACATACATGCAGGTACCTGACTCACTTCCTGTATTTACTTCCAATTTGTTTAATCAGAACATCTTAGTGAGGGGCTGGGGATTTGTACATAGAGTTTGGTGTACTCTTTATCCGGTTTCCCTTAATACACATCTTGTATAGTTACAGAACAATATTAAAATCTGTAAACTGACATTAGTATATTACAGTTAACTGACCTGTAGACTGAATTCAGTTTTCATTTCATAATTTCATCATTTTCAAATAAGTAATTAGTTGTGTGAGTGTGCATGTGTGTATGTGGGGTTCTATGAAATTTTATTTTTGTAATTTTTATAAACTTTTCAATTGTATTATAACCAAAGTATTTAACACAATTATTCACAAACAGAAAGTGCAAGAATAACCTGGTGGTTTTGTTGTTATTGCTGTTATTTTTTAAATATTCAGCCCAATGCCTTTCTCTTTTAGGAGGACTTGGATTGAGCCCAGCTACCTATATTTTAACAAACTAATTCTGATGCTGTTGTTTTGCAAACCAGACTTTGAGAACCCCTGACTATTATGTTCTGCAGGTAGAATTAGGCTTCTGTGGAGAGAAATACATGGATAGAGGAAGCACGCTGTAACAGTAGTAGAAAATTAGTTATTTAAGGGAGCAGGCATGCCGGGGTCAGTTCTTTTATAACTACCTATATCAAATGTTGCAATTTGGTTCACCAATCTGAAACTCATTCCTTCTCTGTAAAATAAAATGAATGGATTATTACAGAAACTTTTATGTCTTTTGAAGCTTTAAAATTTTCTAATACCATGCTTGTAATTTTCTGATTCTATAGATTTGATAAAATTATCATCTGTTTTTTTTTAAGGACATGACATAACACATAGATATTTCATGAGAATTAGTCTAATTGATACAAAAGGATCAAGTTTACTTCATAAATCTAAGGGCTTTATTGATTACATGAATGTTATTGATACCTGTTAATCCCCCAAAGGAAGCTTCTTTCATAAATGGATAAAATAAGAAGTGGTTCAACTATTTTGCAAATTATACATTCCATGAATATTTAGTAAAAGTAAATTGTTATGAATGAGCTCTTCCTATCAAATTCGGTACCTTTGTATTTGAGTTTTAGTTAATATTAAATTAAATTTTGATAAATATCCTTTTCTCCATTAGTTCAATGCAAATTGCTAAAGAAATTATTGATCTTCCCATAAACTCTGTTCAACTTCTGACCTAATTGTTATGAACCACATTTTGTAAACTCTCAAGTGAAATCTCAATCAGCCAAGATAGTCAAGTAATTTAGGATGAGCTTGCTGAAAGCAGTTTTCTATATACATAGAATTAGACCAACAGCTGGAACCACTTCTGTTACCCAGAAATATAATAGTTTATTTATTATTGCTTGTCTTTATTGTATCCATTCACAGCTGAAGTCATTTGGCACAATTTGAGATTTTCTGAAATGAAGACTAGTCTGTGTCTCTGTAAGTTTTGAAAAAAAAAAAAACACAATGATGAAGAAACAGACGATACACACAAAGTCATAAAGTATACAACTTCTTAGGATTTTTCTGTTTTATTGAAAGTAGAGTTGGCAGCTGCCAATTGGAAACTCATCATCGGGTTTCATATTCTCCACAGATTTGATGACTTTGGCACTTTTAAGAATTCCTTATCTCAACTCTGATTTTATATAAAAACATTTTGCCTAGATTTCTGGCCTGCTGATAGGGAAAAATTGCTGTAGGCATGTGTGACTAAAAAGATAGCTTTGTTAGTTTACAGTGGCTGGGTCTAGTCAAAGATTCTAACACTTAAACACTTGCTATTTGAAATTTATTTTTTTGGATGAAGTTCCTTCAATAAAATACTACATCTTTGTCTGTAATATAGTACATTTTTTTTTTGTGTGTGGTTTGAAATGCTACAAATGGAGGGTCAGAGGGAAAGCTAAATGGGATTGGAATTAAGGTGTCAGATTAAGAAGCAGAATGCCTGAATCTCACACTGCATGTCCCACATCAGTCTCTTTGCCCTGATAAAGATGCTGGATTTATTTCTTGGTCTTTTTTGCTAATTTGTAGCTTTGAGGATGATATAATTATCAATGTTTGTGAATCACTGTGATATTATAACAAAGTTATATAGTTAAAGTAATTTACAAGTGGAGATTTTAGAACTTAGTTTTGTTATCTCTGTAATAAGAAACATGATTAATAATACAACATTGAAGATAATCAAATAATTATACAATATATGTGTCACTGGCATATATTTAAGAGGTTCATTACAAAGGTAATATTTTCTTGTGTATGTGTTAAATAAAGTGACAATTTGCTCAACTATATATACTGTATGTAACTAACTAGCAACCTGTCAGGTGTGCAGGAGAAGCTTTACATTTTTTAATTAACCTTTTATTTTAGAATATTTTAGATTACATAAAAATTGTGAAGTTAAGATAGTTACCATATAGTCTACTTTCTGTTTCCTCTATTTTTTCTTATCCTAATTTGGCATATTTATTTCAATTAATGACCAATATTAATTATCTTAACTATAAGTCCATAGTTTATTCATAAATTCTTGGTTTTTACTGAATGCCTTCTTATATTCCCAGATCTCATTAGTCTATAATGTCTTTTTAGACTTCTTTTACCTCTAACAACTTTTTAGGTTTTCCTTGTTTCTGGTAACTTTGACAATTTTGGGGGAGATATGGTCAGGTATTTTGTAGAATGTTCACCTATTGGGATTTGTCAAATTCCTTTGTCTTTTTTTTTAGATGGGAAATTATCAGTATGGGGAAAGACAATCACATTTGTTAGTTTACAGTATCAAAGTTTCATACTATCAACATGACTTATCACTGTTAGCGTTGACCGTGATCAGCTGGCTTAGGTTTTTCATACATATGTGTATGTGTGTATATATTTTTTAACAGTATATATATAATAGCATATGCATATATATGCACACATTTTCAAACATTAAGCATATTTTTTTCTAACATAAGTATTATTGTTCTTTCATATTTTGGTGGCATTTGCTTGTATAATTGTTTCCATACTTTACATTGAGTCTACACTTACGTTTGCGGCTCAGAGCTCAGATGAGTCTCCTAGAGACAACAGGAGATAAGGTTTAATTTTCTGATCAAAGCCATTCTGTGTCTTTTGATTGATGAGGTTCAATCCATTTGCACTAAGTGTGATAATTGATATATGAGGGCTTGTTACTGTCATTTTGTCTTTAGTTTCTAGATTCCTTCTATTATTTCCTTGTTTATTTTTTGTGGTTTCTTTTTTTCACTTCAATTTAGATAAGAGAATTTCTTTTGACATTTTTCACAGGAGAGGTCTAGTTTGTTTGTTTAGGAAGGCCTTTACTTCTTATAGATGAAAGAGTGCCATGCAGAATATAGTATTCTTGGCTTGATGATTTGAATAATAATTCCATTTTCTATTTGTCTGTAGAGTTTCTTCTGATAAACCTACAAGTTTGATGAGTGTGTTTTTATGTCATATATATTGATATTGTTATGATACTGAATGATAGAGATATATTGTTACTGTAATGAGCCAGACTGAGAGAAAGGCAGGGTCAAATGAAATAAAACTACTTATGATATCAACCACTTGCTTATGAAGCCACTGATAAGCAGACATGAGAAAGGCAAGAACAGAGAAACCTGTCTTTCTGGAGAGGCCCTGCCTATATAAAAATAAATGTGTGGTTCTGATAAGAGATATATTATGGCATAAATATAGGCACCGATTTTAAGGTTATAGGAAATGCTTGTGGTCTGGAAGACTCCATGTCTGTAGTCCTGAAGCTTTTTCCATTTGACAAGAGTCACAGGGGACTCTTGCCCAGAGAAGTGACATCCCTTCCTCCTCTAAGAGAGCTATCATGGGAACTTTCTTTACTGGATCTTCTGTGCTGTGGAGGGTCCACTCAACAAAAATCCAGTCTCTTGAACTTTGCCAAGAGGTAAATTACCTCCCCTTACTTTTTACTGCCTATTGAATTATATATTTGTATTATCGTGATGTGGATTCCCCAATAAGTTCTTATTGTGGGTATATGCATTTGGCTTGAGTCCTGAATGGATTCTTACTGCTTTGTAGATGTTAACACTCTAAGGATTTCAACCTGATAAAACACAGTAAGAATCCATTCAGGTTCAAGCCAAATGCTTGAGATAAAGATATAAACAATTTACCAATTTCAAGCTCCAGAGAATATCCAAATTAATACATGGATATTTTCTAATTATGAATTTATATATACAAAGAAGAGAAGTAAGTGCCATTTATTTTACAGAAAAGACCATAGTATAACATATTATGAAATGAAAGTAGACAAGGAGTGGGGGAAGGATATGAATGAATAAAACTAAACTTACAGAATAGGTGTGTCATATAGTAAGATACTTATAAAAAATCATTGTACATGCAGTATACATCATTAATCTTGTATTTATCATTAGTCCTCAAGGAGACAATTGATTGCTTAGTTTCACGATTTAGATCAAATTTCAGTTTAAAAAATTGAATGTTAATGTCAAACTAGAAGAGGTTTTTAAAACTTCACTCAAATATGAAATATTTCTCAAAATAATTTAAGAGCATACTTTCATTTTGATTCATCTTTTTTGAAGATTTGCATTCATATTTCAAAGGAAATATGAAAAAATTCTCTCATATAATAGAAAAAGGATGTTATTTGGCCGAGTGACTTGATATGATCTCAGATTATTGAACACAATAGTCTTTTCTTTAAATTGCATAGTGTAAGGTAATGTTTACATTTGCATTTATCAAATTATTCATTAGCATTGAATCTCATGCTAACTCTCAAATTAGAGGAAGGAAATACCCAGCCTTTTTGACTAACTTGTATCTGGTGCATCATTTGGTCCTAATTTGCAAACACTGACTTAAATGTATACATATATATTTATATACATTTAGATCATATATATATTTATAATATATATTTATTTTTATGGGAGTAACATTACACTATAATATTACATCAGCTTCAGATGTTGAAAATCAACATGTGTATATGCTATATTAAGTTCACCATGAAAAGTCCAATTCTATCTTTCACCACACAATTGACTCCTTTTACCAAATACACAATCCTCCTCGTTTGCTTCTGGAAACCACTATTTGGTCTTATAACCTAAGCATTTATTTTTGTTTTATTTAGTTCATCACTTAAATTCTGACTTGGTCTTCTTCCTCTCACTCAGACATTTTAGTTCCTCTACTGAGGTATATTTGTTACCTTCCTGGTTATACCTTTAGCTGCTCCTGACTCCTTGATTATAACAAAATAGTAATAATCATGACTAGCATTTCTAAAGTGTCTTTCACATGCTAGATACCATATTATTTTCTATGGTGATTGTTAAACTCTCACATAAATTGATGAGCGCTTCACTGAACATTCCAATAGCATCTAATTCCCTTGTTTACAGATGAAGGATCTGAGGTTCCAAAAACTAAGAAAGCTTTACTTAATAACAAATGATACTTTGAAACTATCTTTATGTTGTTTATAAAAGTGTAATGTTTTAGAAAATGTTAGTCAAAAAGAAGAACACTATATATAGACCATTATTGTTATGGCCATTGCGTTTATAGATGATTTTGCTTTAGCAAGGATTGGTGTTTGTAAATGTCTCATCTCTCAATTTCTTACCATGACAAAGCTTTAGATAGGTTAATTTTAGATAGGTTAATTCAATTTATCAAGATTTTATTACACATATCTCACCAGGACTGACAGATACTAGTTTCTAAGAGTTATTCCTTTCATTATTGTCATATATATTTCTACCCGGGAAATTTTGTTTTCCATTTATGTTTATTCACAATATTTAATTAAGAAATTCCAAACTATAAAATAGTGCAAAATAATAAAATTAACTTTACCAAGGAATAAATTATTATCTTTTAGAAGGATTTGCTTGTTTTCTCTTTCTCTTTGTCCTTTGTCCATTCCTTGGGCAATAAAATGTCATTTATCTGTTCTTGGCCATGCTCCCTCAAAATCCATATAGTCCCTTCTCTTTTCTAAATGAAGAGGCAAACTTGAGTTTTAACTCCTATTTTCTGGTCAGCCAATTTGCAAATAAACTCTTATTTTAATATGCCAGTACTATAAAATTGGCTTAAACATATTGGACAATGAGCCCCTTGGCTCAGAACCACACATACAATGACTATTATATTTTCTGGATGAACTATTTGAGAGGGAGATGTAGGCATCTTGACATTGATAATTATTTCAGTTGTATCACCCTGGAACAAGAATATTATGTATTCACGACACGAAAACTATCAAACTCAGGAAATTTAACTTTGATACAATATTTATACAATATTGTTATTTAAAATACAGCCTACATTCAAGCTGTTACATTTGTCTTATGGAGGCCCACTTCATCAGGGCCTCCCTGGTGGTGCAGTGGGTTAAGCAACACACTATGAAGCAAACCACAGCCACTGCAGCATGAGTTCCATCCCTGCCAGTCATGGAGGGGACCCACATGGTGTAGCGGACCTCTCCTGCCTCACCCACTGCTCTCCTTAGCAGTGTGTTTCAGTCAGTCTGCCTGTTCTGCTTCCCACTCTGTCTCTGGTGAATCCTCTCACCTCCCTGGACTGTGGCTTGTACCCCAGCTCTTGTATGCATAAATAAATAAATCTATAAAGAAAAAGATAAATGAACTAAAAAAATAATAATATACTTCATCACTATATTTCAATGTTTTATTGAATTATAATTCTACATAATAAAATGCACAGATTTAAGTGTACAGTTTAATGTTTTCATTATTGTATACAAATACAAAGCCAATATCTCAGTCAAGATATAGAATATTTCCGTTACCTGAAAAACCTCTTTCATTCTCCTTTCTTCAATCATCTTTCCTCTAGACCTCTTAAGCACTTTGAATTTTATCCCTATTGATTATATTTGCTTCTCCTGTGTTTGTGTGTCCTGGGGGCCAACTGGGAGGCAGGACTGATCTATTGTCAGGGCCACAATTCCTTCTGACTCTAGAATTTGAGAGCATTTATAGCCACCTCGTGTGTCCTGTTGCCACCTGACTGACAGGAGAGTTGTGTCTAGTGCCTCTTCTAACGAATGACAGCAGCAAGACGGCCATACTGTTTCTAAGTGAGAAAACATTAGATATTGGTGTTTCATATTGAGAATTTCTCCCTCTTTCTTCAAATTGCAGCAAGAACATGCAGTTTAGCAAACTCAGGCTTGTACTCCCTTCTGTCAATTGTGATTCACAGGAGGACAGAGGTAGCTTCAAAGTACAACACCAAGCAACTCCCCAGGTTGTTAGGACAAATGTGAGGGCAAGTTTTCCCACCAGAAGCACTTTCCTAACCAATTCACTATTTTTAATCTAATCTATTTAATTTCCCTCTCCCAAAGATATCACATCCCTTAAGGGAATTAAGGGCAAAAGATCTCTTCTATAACTATTTCCTACTGGTCAGAATCATAGTCCCCAAGCGCTGGTGAGTGAAAATCCATCATTACTTGTCTTAGTGAGTAGAAGGAGTGTCATCCTGGGTGGGGTTAGATTGAAGGCCTTGCATGACAATCATCTTGATGTGAAAGTACTGTAACCTAGAAGGAACAAATTTTACCAAGAGGTTGAAAGGCACAGCACAAAAATCTGCAATAGGATTGTCATCAGTGGTCTTGGCAGGGGTAACAATCAGGTCATGGAAGGAATAGTTGATTTAATAGTATTTCAAACGGAAGTGGCAGAGCAATTTTCATACGTGGGTTTAGTCTTTCCCTTTTCTTCCACTGTAAAGCTCTGATTAAAACAGCTCAGCTTTATGTGCTAAAGTATGGGATGGGAGGGCTTTTGCCTCTATGACCTTATGCTGGCTCAACACTGCATAAAATGGTCTTGCAGACACATCCTTCAATGAAGTTGCTGCCATCTGTAAATCATCCTGCTTCAGGAATTTTTTAAAGGTTCATCCTGCAGGTCAGATCTAGAGTAGATCTGCTCTATCATTTTTATGCAGATATGTAGCAGATCCTCCTCCTTGGTGATAGGGATGAGGAATTTATGGTTTAAAGTTTGGTGTGAAGTTAGGAGTGTGTAATAGTGGGACCTGATATTGAAATAAGTTCCCTCAGTGAGCCAGGGGTGTCCCTTAATTCCTAGTACTGCTTGGATCTGATGAGTGGTCAAGATCTCCGTATGCTGGCCTAGTGAAAGCTTTGAGGCTTCCTTTATTAGGACATTAGTTGAGGTCACTGCACATAAACAGCTTGGCCACCCTTGGGGCATGGGGTCTAATTGTTTAGAAAAGTAGGCCACAGGTCTCTGTAGGGGTCCTGGTCTTTGGGTTGGGACTTCCAATGTAATCTCCATTCTTTCATGTACATAGAGGGCTAATGGCTTTTCTATGTTCAGAAGCCCTAGGGTTCAGCATGGCCTAGTTCAGTTTGAGTGCCTCAAATACCTGCTGAAATTTAGCATCCAAGTGTTGGGTTTCTTTATCTCCTTCCTTTAAGGACTCAATACTGGCTTTGTCATTACTTCATCAGTGGGGTCCAGATCTGGTAAAAACATGCCATTCCCATAAATCCCTGGAGTTGTTTTAGGTCTGTGGAACTGAGAAAACAGTAATAACTTCCTCAAAATCCACAGGGCAACATTCGGTTATCTGGGGTTAGGATAAATCCAAAATATTGAACTCTATTTAGGGAGATTTGGGTTTTGGTGGGGTAACTTTTTAACACCCTTCAGCAAGTTTTAAGAGTTTTAATATGATTTCTCTAGAGGCCTGGAGGTTTTGCTATCAATGAGTAAATCATTGGCCTACTGTAAAATAGTTCCATCTTCCAAACCTTGCTCCCTAAGCTCTCTAGCTAGGACATTTCCAAAGAGATGGGTCTATCTCTGAAATCTCACGGGGAACACAGTTCAAGTATACTGAATGGCCTTGTGACGTGAAAGTATCCTGCCACTCAAAAGTGAACAGGATTCAGGACAGAGGGGTATGTAGAATAGAATCCTTTAAATCTAACATTGTATAGTATTAAGCATTCCTAGATTTTGAATGAGCACAGTATAGAGGTTTGGAATCATAGAGTGAATTTGGATAATAGCCTCTTTGACCACCCAGAGATCTTATACAACCCGTACTCCCTATTAGATTCTGGAAAGAAAATATTGGCTGGACATGGAGTTTTTTTTTTTTTAAGATTTATTTATTTATGTTTACAAGAGCTGGGGTATAGGCCAGTGGAACAGGAAATGGGAGGATTCACCAGAGACAGAGTGGGGAGCAGAACAGGCAGATTGACTGAAATACACTTGAAGGGAGCAGCAAGCAAGGCAGGAGAGTTCTGCTGCGCCATGTGGGTCACCTCCCTGGCCGGGGATCTGACAGCCCCCTGCAGCTGCAGTGGCTACAGAAACCCCACAGTGGGACGCTCAACCCCTTGCGCCACCAGGGAGGCCCCTACGTATATTTTCTTGACTGTAGTATAGAGGGGTAGAGGTGGTTAACTTGGTTCCCTACTGAAAACCCATAAAGAAGGGGTATATTGCTATAGAAGCATATGGGAGAGAAGGGGAAAGCTCAAGCGTAGTCAGAGCCTGCAAGGATAGGGCAGGTTAGGACCCTTTCTGATCTTCCAGGTTCTGGCGTGAGGTTCTGTGAGACCACACTGGTACTTTCTGTGAAGTTTAGGTGTTGGGATCTGATGTGTAAGGGCTCCAGGGATGTTAAGACTAGATGTCCAAACAACTTCTGCCAACTGTGATCAGGGACAACTGTCTGAGGCAGGCTGTGATGCACTCCTTCTTGTCAATTGTGATTCACAGCACAGCTGTGTCTTCCAAGCACAAGGTCAAACTACTCCCCTGGCTGTTAGGGCAGACTTGAGGAAGGTTACACACCACAAGCAGATTCCCAACCAGCTCAAAATATTTAATTAATCTATTTTATCAGGATTGGAATATTGGGTGAGTTAGGAAGAGTAGACATAAACAGAGTAATTATAGAAAAATGCAGTCTATCTGGTGTCCATCATGTCTTCCTAGTCACAGGCCCCTCTGACTGCTTGGTGGCTGTTAACTGGTCTGACCTGTTCCTGTCTCTACTACCATTTCATACTCCCTATTCAGTTCCACTCACAAAAAAGCAACTTTATAAAAAGATTGAAATTTTAAATAAAATATTTCATCAAAGGAAATTTCCTTAAATCTTTTTTTAAAATAGAAATGTCTAAAATCAAAATAAATTTCCTAGCAATTCATTTGCTAATAAACTATGTTCACTTTATTTGCTTGTGTTTATATTGATGCAAAAATGTGTTCAGAAAAATAAATTTAGTTAAGACTGTGCAATATTATGACATAAAAAATACATATTTGGTTATTCAGATAGCCAAAGTATTTTTTTTCAAGTATATTTTTATTCATCACCAGTTTTTGTCTCAAAAGTCCCCAAACTCTTGAAATTTACAGTTATTAGAGCAATGAAAGCATCTTTTGTCTCACAGTGCTCCCCAAATCCTTGCAATTTCCCGAGACAGAGAACATCTTTTGTTATAATAGTTAATCTTTTATTCTTAGTCTTGACAAACCTTCACAGCCATAAAAGTTGAAATGAGTGTCTTATCATTCTTAATATAATTATGTTAATGAAGGTAACATTTTGATAACACCTAGAGGAAAGGCGCATCCCCCTGACTACCTGGGAAGGAAAAGGAACTAGGTGTGTTGCCAATAGCCAGTTATTAAACAGCCATTCCATTTAATGATTCAATATATGCCAATGTAATGAGTCTCTGGGGGAAAAAAAAAAAAATATCTAAAGGATAATCTTCAGAGAATGTAAGTTGGGGAACTCTACTCTTTCCACTTTGCCAGACTCCAAGATTCACAAATAAGGAAGCTCTTTTGTTCTGACACTTCTAGTATTCTTTGCAATTAGTTTGGTGATTTATTAATAAATCAACTTCCTGAGAACTGTGTTCCAGTAAATGAATCTATCCTGAGGGAGTGTTAGAAACCTCTGATTTATGGCCAGTTAGTCAGAAGCACAAATAGCAATTTGACTTTAGATTGGCAAGTAGTGATACCTAAGGAGAGGCTGGTAGGGACCTCCACTCCAGCCAGATGCACTGAAGAAGCACATGGAACTGCTTGGGTGTGTGAACAGTGGCAGGTGGGCTTGAGAGGTTGCGTCTTCAACCTGTGGAATTGATGCTGTCTCCCGATAGATTCGAAGGCTTAAGAATTAAGCTAAATTCTCACATGAATGCACTGTTCATATGAGAATACTCTACTCATAGTAGAGTATTTTCTTGAGATATTTTATTTCCAAAATATCTCAAATGTTTCTTGAGATATTTTGGCTCCTCCATTCTACTTCTTTATAGCCTTACTTTTAAAAAATAACTGAATATAAAGTCCTTGTTCACAAATTTGTTTGAGTTTGTGAAAATATTATATTCTTGTATTACTTCATATGTAGCCAAGAGAGTGACTTCCTTGGTAAATAATTATCACTTAACTGGATATAAGATTTAATGACCCCCACTTTTGTTTGTAGAATTCCTTTAAAGTGCTGGTACACTATTTCTTGCTAACTATGTGATTGCCAAGAAATTCTTTGACCTGGGTTTTCTTTCCCTTTTCAACAATACATTTTTATTGGGTCTTCTGAAGATATTTTTTTCAATCTTTAATTTTATTTTAAGTCTAACAGTTTTGTTAGGATACATTCATTTTCTCAGTTAAACTGGGATGGCAGTGTCTTTCATTGTGGAAGTTTAGATATTTTATTTCCAAAAAGGTTTCTAGAATAAATGTTTATAAATGTTATTTTTAGTCCATTGGTTACTCTGTTTCTTTAGGAATAATATGTATATATTGTGTCTTCACTGTCCATTTTGTTTCTATCACATTCTTTATGGCTCTTCCTAATTTTTAAAATTAGTTTTTCATTCTTTCAACATTTTCATGTTTCGTATTTCACTTAAATCTCTTCTGCATTGGGTTTGTAAGTTAGATTTACTTTCACTACATTTTTTTAAAGATTTATTTTTACTTATCTATGCATACAGGAACTAGGGTGTAGGCCTGAGGTGTAGGGGATGAAAGAGAGCTGGGAGCAGAACAGGCAGATTGACTGAAATACACTGCAGAGGGAAGCAGAGTACCCAGACAGGAGAGGTCTGCTGTGCCATGTGGGTTAGCTCCCTGGCTGGGGATCAAACTTAGGCTGGAGTGGTTGCCAAAAGCTTGAAAGTGCTGAGATGTAACCCCTTGTGCCACCAGAGAGGCCTAATTTCTCTACATTTTAATTCTGATAGCCATTGCTCTAATAGCACAGTTCAGGCATATTTCAACTATTTCTCACTAATGCTGCTGCTCTCTTTATTGGAAATGATTTTCTTTATGTTTTGTAATCTTCAGACTTCTTTTCTCCATTCTACAGTTTTCTATTTTTCTCATAACCTTGTTTATGTAGATATTACAAACTTTGATGTTTATTTTCCTATTTATAAGCAATTTAAGGGAAATTTAAAGTCTCTTATTTGATGTTAATGCTTTCAAATGTATTATTACATGGCTATATAATTCTTAAATACTCAGCTTTCAGATTATTGATACAATAGATTATTTGTCTTTCATCATTATAAAGGGATAGTAATTATGAGTGTGGCATTAGTAAAGAGACAGGTATAGATTAATTGTAAAAACTAACAATATAGAAATATATCACACATAAGAAATACATTTTGGTCATTAATTATGACCAAGTATTAATGCATTCAGTGGATGAATTACCTACATTTTAGCAAGTGATACAGAAACAAGAAAAAATTTACTTGAAATGAATCATAGACCTAAATGTAGTAGTTAAAATGATAAAATTTTAAAATCAAATCTAGGAGAAAATATCAATATTGAGGTAGGGAAAGTCTTTATAAGACAGAAAATCACTGACAATTAAAAAAATGATAAGTTTGGTTTCCACAAAATTAAAAATGCTTCCTCTTTGAAAAACTTCATTAAGAAAATGAAAAGTCTCAGAATGGAAGAAAATGCTTGCAATGCATATATTTGGTGTAAAGTCATAACTTATGCAACTCAATACTATTAGAAAAATCAAGCAAATAAAACAGGGCAAAATATTAAAGCAGTTGTTTCAAAAAAGCTGATCTACAAATGGCCACTCAATATATGAAATGATGCTCAAATTCATTAGCCATCAGGGAACTTCAAAGCCAAAGCAGAATGGCTTGCACTACCCACAAACTAGAATGGCTGAAATTAAAATCATTATCAGTACAAAGTGCTGACTTTTGGAACTTTTACGCAGTTTTGATGTGAAAGTACCTTGTACTTTGGGAAACTTTTTGGCATTATCCTTACATTTACCATATGATCTACAAATTTTACTTTTGGATACTTACCAATTAGAAATGAAAATATATATCCATACAAAAACTTTCACATGAATGTTCATAGTAGCTTTATTCATAAAAGTCAAAGGAGGCAATCAATATATCCATAAATTTGTGAATGAACAATGCACTTGTAGTAATGTTTGAACAATGGGAACAGACCATTGATATGTGCAACAATACAGCTGGATCTCAAAAACATGCAAAGGGAAAAAACCAAATAAAAAGATACATATTAAATTATTCTCTTTATATAAAAATCTAGAAATGATAGAATTATTCTTTGTCTTATTGGTGATGGTTATATTTGTTAAACTCATCACACTTTTCCTTTAAAATAGATTCATCTTTTAAATGTTATTTCTGCTCCAGTAGAGTTGAAATTACAAAAATGGTGAAAAATATATATTTCAATCATCTCTTCCAATTATTTCTCTTTCAAAGAGATAGGATTGTAAAGGAAATTGATTATTACAATGTTTTAATTAATAAGGTTCCTTTGCACAAAGAATTTGAAAAATTTTCAAACAAATAATATTTAGAAATCATTTATACTTAACATTACAAATAAATATATATACTAATATGTATTTACATATATTTGTCTATAATATATACAATCTAAAATTAATATATTTTTATTAAGTATTTTGTCAGACTACTTCTAGGAAGTCAGTCTTTTAACAAGAATAATTTCCTAAGATTTTTTTTTGAAGAATTACACTGTGTTGTTATAGTGATTATTTTTATGCATATGTTACTGAAGTATTAGTCATAATACACCTGTTTTAAAATATGTGTCTTTCACTTTTCAAAAAATGATTTTCTGTTGGCAACTTTCTACTTTACACATCAGAAAGGTGAAAAGTGGGCCTCCCTGGTGGTGCAAGAAATTGAGTGCCACACTGGAGCTTCCGCAGTCACTGCAGTGCGAGTTCTATCCCCAGCCAGGGAGGGAACCCACACAGCACAGCAGACCTCTTCTGCCTTCGCTACTCCTTTCAGCAGTGCATTGCAGTTGCTCTGCCTGTTCTGCTCTCCATTCTGTCCTTGGTGAATCCTCTCACCCCCTGCCTCTGGCCCATACCCCAGCTCTTGTATACATAAATAAATAAAATCTTAAAAAAAAAAAGTGAAAAAAGTTAAAACCTTTCACCTCGTAGAATGTGCTGAAACTTCATTTTCTTATAATTCTTTCAGTTTTCACAGACCTATTATTTCTTTTCATGGGGAATACAAATCATCCATTCTAATGGTGCTTCATTTGAAAGCATCACTGACTTCATAACCATTTGCTTTTAAGTTCTAAACTCTGACCAGCAACAGTCTTCAGCAAAACATGAGTCTCACTTGTTATATTCACTAACTGCTCCTTCCTTAGGATTCACAGAACTTGTTCAGCAGATCTGAATCTTTGTCCACATCTCAGTCAAGGATTGTGAGATGTATAGACATGGTTGTTTCTTTGTAACCTATCTGCCAAATGCATATTAATTAGCTTGCTGAGGTGAATAAAACACAACAGCTAAATAACAAAAATTGAGTTTACTTGTTTCTGAAATCTAGAATTCCATCAAAATGCTGGCCTGGTTCTTTTCTCCTGAAATCCCTCTCTCTTGGCATAGATTCCTCCACATATATTCACAGAGTTCTTTTTTCCCCACCCCGAGACATCCTTGGTGTCTACTTGTCTGCCCAAATATCCTCTCTTTATAACGTCAGGCAGACTGGATTAGGGCTTACACTAATTGTTTCATTTTAGCTTAATTATTATATATCTTTTCTCTTAATATAATCACATTCCCTGGTTCTAGTGGTACCCAGAGGTTAGGATTCCAGTGTCTGACTTTGTGGGGATTCAGTTCAATTCATAGTAAGATGGGACTTATCATACCCTTGTATGTGGTTCTTTAGTCCCATAAGAAATCAATGAACACCAATGGTAACAACTATGACTTGGCAGAATGTTATGGTGGAATCTTTATTAACAACACTCAGAGTGAATCATGTATCATCTCAAGTTTTGCTTGACTGTGAAGTGTATATCAATGCCAGAGATTATTCACTTTGGAAATTTAGAAAGAAAACTTGTACAAAGGTCAACCTATTTTGCTAACTATGTGAATGACATTTGAGAGGAAATTGCTATCACATTACATAAACTCATTATAGAGCATGCACATTGACCATTGTTAAGTAGCTATTCTACTATTCTAATGTAGTCTGTTCAGGACGTCACGTCTGACGTTTTCAAAGGGAATTCCATCTCCATTGTCACTGTCTTCAGAATACATGACAAATATTCTTATAAACATTCATACAATGAAAGTTTTTGTGACCAAGTGGTTTACATTTTAGTGTATCTTTCCACTCATCTTCCCACTTGCACCCACAAGTATGAGTACATTTTATGAACAATTTGTGTGTTTAATCTGGAAAAGTATTACTCCAAAGTACTGACAACCAAAAAGTAGGAAGAGGGATTGAAGTTTCTAAATGAGTCTTTGTTTCAAAAGTGAGAATAGAAATTGAAATTATGCTTTTTAATTGACCCGTTTTTATTGTAAACTATGTCAGCAACAAATGGGAGTCGTCATCTGTAATGTAATTGATTTAACCATCACAAGTTGGAGTCCAGAAAAAAATGTCATAATGAGTATAATTACAGTAATGCTGTATCCAAAAATAATTAAATAGACACAACTCTTCTAAAGTAGTCATCACAGAATTCCACACCTACCAGTGACACTTTGGAAATCTTGAATCATTTCTTTTGTAGTGGGAGTGTATAGCCAGCTCTTGGCTTGGAGTAGATTACTTCCTTCTTGGACTGGACTTGCTTTCTGTTTCTTGTGGAACTGCTGATGTCTTTTGAAATAGTGACCACATTCACAAAACTTAAATTAGTATCTCACATACGAAATTTGCCTTTGAGTGGGTTTTAGTTGTCTCTTGCATTGTTAATTCTTTAATAAATTAAATAATTTATTAAATTTAATAAAAATTTAAATTTATTAGTTTAATAAATTATGAATTAACTTCTATTAACCAGGATAGGGTTGGTGATATTTTAGGAAGTTGAGTTTAGAGACATATACAACATAGCCATTTAAGGTTCTTTTGTAAAACTTTCTGAAATTGGCAATAGCATTACTATTGTAAGAAGATGATGAATTTTGAAATAAGGAATGAAAATATTAACATATTAATACTATGTTCTATTACCTTATACATATGTAAAATATTCATAATCCACTCAATTCTGCCTATGTGCTTCTGAAAGATTTTGTAATTCAACAATTAAAGCAAAAGTACAATTTCATAAATTTATGAACATATTCCAAATTTTCATTCATTCATTTATTTATTTATTTATTTTAAAGATTTATTTATTTTTACATACATGAGCTGGGGTACAGGCCAGAGTTGTAGGAGGGGAGAGGATTCATCAGAGACAGAGCAGGGAGCAGAACAGGCAGATGAAGGGAAATACACTGCCAAGGGCAGCAGTGGGCAAGGCAGGAGAGGTCTGCTGCGCCATGTGGGTCCCCTCCCTGGCCGGTGGCAGGGATTGAACTTGTGGTGCAGCAGCTGTGGTTTGCTTCATAGTGCGTTGCTTAACCCACTGCGCCACCAGGGAGGCCCTCATTCACTCATTTAAACTTTTTTGATCAATAAGTAAGAAATGATTCTATCTTAGATGATAAAGAATATAAATACTCTGCTTTGTAAAATAATTTTGGGTAGTGATAGAATGGAGGTGTCATATTGGGTACACATCACTATGATTAGTAGAGAAAATGCTACTTTGAAGGAACTAATTTGTAATTAAGATTGCTAATACACATACAAACATGCATATACACACACCATCAAGTAGTATATCTATGTATCCATTCTTGCCCAACTTATCTTGGGACATTTGTTTTCTGAATTCTGAATCCTATGGGATATTTGACAAGAAACTGAGAAAATAGAGAAAAGTATAGATTTTATGTGAGAATATGAGAGTTACAGTTTAACAATCTATGCAGAGATGTTACTCATTGGAAGGAATTCTTGCATGTCAAGTCAAAAACAATAGTAGGAAAGGCTGACCCATGAACCAGCACAGAAGGAGGAGTGAGGTGGTGACCATCTATCTGTCTACTTGGAAGTGGTGCAATGTTGAACTGTCCGAGGCTCTATCTGGTGATAGGCAAGTCACTGTGGTAAAATAAATACCAAGTTTATGTACATACTATATACAAATCCATTATTATTTAGAGAAATACTTTAGAGAAATTATTTTTAGAGAAAAATTAAATATTAATATAATTAAAAATAAAAAATATTTTTGGGGAAATTATATTTAGAAAAAAATGTGTCCTTCATTTGGCAATTTTAGAACATGCCCTTCATAAATATGACTGTTACATTATTTAGATACTAATATTGCTCATCAGAGTGTTTTATTGATTATTTTTTATAGGCTATTATTCTTTGCAAGCATCATTTAGCTGGACATTATTTTCTGAGCAGCTGTTCAAAGGTATCTACAGTAATGAAGAAAGGGAATGAAGAACATTGGCTGACATGATTAACACTAATATCAGGAATTTTGAATTTCTTGTTTCCAAATTTTTTAGGTTAATATACATTGGAAATTTAAATACATTATTTTCCACTAACTTAGGGTTTGATAGAATCAAAATTTCTTATTTTAATACATGTTTTCTGTCACTTATTTGGAATCTCAAATAATAGTTTTGACAATTATGAAAATTGTGGAATTATTTTTATTTTCTAGAACAAAACAGAAGAGAAGTGTTCAACATCTATGGGTGTGAATGAAGGATATTAAATGGGGAGTTAACTTGTGAGAAAGCAGAAGTATTGAGACTCAGTTAATTTGAAGCTATCTGTGTACCTTCTATTTACAAAGAAAATGAATTAATATTCACTTAAGACAAGATATTACTTATTCACACTGCTTTTAATGGCAAGTAAAGCATCTTAAAATCTTACTTGACCTTCCTCATCTGTTTATTTTGCCAGAGAAAATGATGTTATGTGTATTGACACATTTATTAAGGATTTCTAGACTCATCCACCTATTAAGGACTTTAAAAACCTGATTGCTCATACACTCATAATGATGACTCATATCTTACATAAAGCTGCTTTGAAATTTCACAGATCTTTCTGTATTTAAAAAATGTAAATGACTTTTTTGCCCATGGGGAGATTAATAAATTCACTAAGGTGAAAAAATGAATTCCATCTTCCCCAGTAAGAAAATTGCTCAAAGATTAATTTAGCCTGTTTAATTCAGCTCTCAACTGTTTCTCAGAGCTCTAAAATATTTTTCTACCTTCCCTGCACCTGGGGCATCAATTTGATTATTTTTACTCTTGATTTTAATGTGTCTACTTTCTTCTGTATCAAGCTATTTTCATTTTCATTCAGTTCATTTTACCCTCGGTTTCTTTTTCATTTTTTTAGAAGATTATTGCTATTCATATTTTGCTGATGATCTCCTCTTGCATTACTTTGGGTTCAAAGCTAGGGAGAATTTGTAATGGATATCACAATTCTTCTCTTTACAGTCTGTCCTTTCCTCTATTCATAAACATACATCATCAGTGTTGATAAACGTGTAGTTTGTTCAATACCTGACATAGTACTTTTGCAAGAAAACATTCTATGCTGAGAGATCTCATAACAAACCGTAGCAAACCTTTGGTAATGACCTTCAGGCTTCTAAAATCCTGTTGTATTTATCTTAAGTGAAAATTGAGTGAAATTCCACATTAGTTATGTATGTTCTTTTTATCAAAAATACAGTTGACTGTTGAATGTTTTTTTACTGCCTACTTTAAACAGGCCACACTGTTGCTCAGCGGCTGTTGTTAGTCTTGTGGTCAGTTGGTGGTAGCTTACATCTGATTTAATCATCTTTACACTACAAATTATAATGTGCTATAAAAAAGTAAGAGGATTCTCTATTTTCTATTATCTTTATTTTCTTCCCTTGGTATTACTCTGGTTAGATTTCATAATAAAATAAGCCAAATTTTATTATTTAGCTTATACTTGATGTCAACATTTATTTGTTCTCTTTATTATACTGACATTTTGTAAACAATGGGCAATTTCATTTCACTTGAAATAATAGACATTTCTTAAATCAAGGAGACCTAGTACTTGTCCTGTTTAAAAGAACCAACCCCAGTGGAAATATTTACTTTGATGAGATTAACATTAGAATTGTTTTGTTATTGAAGCCGGTGTGGTGTCTTGGCACTTTAACCATTTTGCTTGACTTAATGCATTGTTATCTCTAAAAATTTTCACTTTAGAGAATTTCCTAAATGTTTAATAAAGTCCTGTGAATGTCAGAATACTAAAGTTAAGGCACTGTGTGTGCTCCCTTGGTGTTTCACTCAAGACATAAAAAATGTCCAGTGGGACTTTTAACCCCTGATCTGTGAACTTTAGAAACTGCTAGGAAATAGAGAAAAGACAATGATTAAGTTACAGTCCATTGAATCATTGCTTCAGTTGTTTCTACTGTGTATATTACATGCTTGATTAATTCCTGGGGCGGGGTGAGAGACAGATCATTAATAACTACAAATGTCCATGCAGGGAGCAGAGTAGCTGGCCTCTCACCTTTCCTAAGTGGCATCTGACCGCTGTTCATTATCAGGGGGTGACATTCAGCATTGATGACACATCTTCAGGCTAGATCTCTGTTTATTGGGCATAGACTAGGAGACTATGATTTTGTCTTCCTTCAGGAAAAAATGAATTTAAAGAACAAGAGGATACCCTTTCAACAAGACTAAGACAAAGATGCAAGCTATAAACTATGCACAGACTCCAGAATAAGTGAAATGTTATGACAGGGACAATATTTGTTAGTATAACATAGTTTGACTCAATATTTCATGAGCAAAATTGAAACCATACTTCTGCAGGTACAGATGGCAACACCTGGAAGGGTGCTGTGAGATGCTGCTATCTCTAAATGTGTCACACAGACCCTCCTGTGCTCTATTGCTGTATGTGTAGGACAAAGTATCTCTGGAGGAAAAACAGTTTTGCTCCTAAGTTCTACATTGAAAGACTGAGTAGTGGATGGAGTAAAGAAGAAATATCAAGTATTAAAATAAAAACCATATATTCTTTGCAGAAACACTAATGTTATATTACTAAATTAGCATATACAAAATTGGATCAATCTCTAATATAATTGCATGAAAAATGTAGCAAAAATGTCTGAGATTGACCCACAAGGCAGAGTAGACATAGTGAATTTGGTCTAAACTAAATATCACCTAAATATCAGAGTTAAGTGAATTCCCAGAGAATTAAAAATCTAAGTAAATATAAGGATAACAACTTATGTCTGGTGTATATTTCTCTTTTACTTTTGATTTCTAATTTCCACTTAACTTTTTCTTTTAATTAAAGCTAAAAGTAATGGTTATAGAAAGTATAACACACTATTCTTTTTTTCAGGCAAAAGTGACTAAAACCCATGTGCAATGATAATTTCTTGTGATGTATATTAAGATTAGTGAATCTTGCATAAAAAATTTGATATCTTAGATAATGTGTGAAGCTTGAATGGACTCCGATAAGGCTCAAATCATCATACATGAATTTAGAGTTTTATATTGAGTGTTAAACTATTTTAAAAAAATTATTCTCTGAAAAAGAATGTGGAAGATATTTTTGATTTAAGGATTTAGGTAAACACAGAATCTATTTCCTCTAAACTAGTAGTGCTTAAGGAGGTTCGTGTCAAATGTGAATCAAAAGCACTGTGAGGGTAAGGACTTTCTGTGTGGCACAACCTGTGTCCCCTGATGAAATGTGCTGGTTCACACGAGGTGCACAGTATGTGTAGTGTTGAATGAATGAGTAAACAAATGGATGTATAAAACAATTTCTCCACTCCCTTTGTAAAACATTCTTCTCTGTTTCATTTACTACTGGTTATCCATCCAGCTTTCTGGCTACTCCTCCTCAGTTCTCTCTCTCTCTCTCTCTAATGTGATGTGTGTGTTGTGTGTTGTGTGCAGTGTATATGAAAGCCTAGATGACTGTGCTTGCTTCGTGTTCACTTGTCCATTAAATATCTTTGTTCCTTAAATTCAATTTACTTCTCTATATATGTTTACATATATCAGGTATTCTTTTGACACCAGATGCTTATCTGAAAACCTTTTCTTGGGTTCTAGAACCATAAATCTATCTGCTATTGCCAATTACTGAATCACACTATTATATGTGCAAACAAATATCCTCATTTTATGAACTTGTTCTTCTCTATATATTCCCTGAACCAAAATAATTATCTTGGTTTCCTTAGACTATTTCTCTCATTCTTGTCCAATCAGAAGCCAAGTCCAGAAATCTATGTCTTAATATTTTTTGATTCATTTGCTCCTTTTCTTTCCCCTTGACACTGAATTGGTTCCTATCTTAATGACTTCCCACTCATATTGCTACAATAACATCCTAACTGTTCCTTGCCTGCATTCCCATCCTTCTTCATCCATCTTCCATATTGCTTCCAAAGGCAAAGGATTTTCTTTTGAAAATTCAATATGATCATGTAATACCTTTTCTCAAATATCTTTACTTTCCTCTAAATTTAAAAGTTAAGTTTAAACTCTAGTGAATAAGACCTTCCAAAACACTGATCTATTCCTACCTTTTTAGCTGTATGTTCCACCTTAGTGCCATAGGAATTTGTAATTTCTACATTATTACTTGTAATTAAGAAGTTCTCTTATTTTCAAACTTCATTTCATCATCCTTCCTGCTAACTCTACTTGAAAGATCTGCCTGAATTCCTTGTCTTACCCTCTGCCTATCTCTCTGTTGTTTATTCCCTCAAACTGTGTTCAGTGTCAATCAATGTAAAATATTTACTTCTCTTCAATTCAATTTGGTCTGTATGATTTACATGCTCTCCTCTCATTTTAAAGGCATAACAGTTATTACATTGTATGATTAATTCTCTCACTATTAGCTCTTTGACGACAAGTAACTTGCTATTCAACTTTGTAAGCCCAGAACATATCACAATGTCTGACACACAGTGGACACTCATTAATGTTTTCAGAATGGATAGATGAACGAATTTATAAGCAGAAACTGCAATTTAATTATGACTTGAACTTAAAGAAAAACATAATTCTGATAATAGACAATTTGGCTCTGATTTTTCATAGACCATTCCAGATATTTAGATTTCAAAGATAAGATTAAAAGTATGCTGCTACTATAGCCATGGTAGTAAAGTAGGGTAGGACCATTGTTTTGGACTTAATATCCCAATTTTAGTGATTGATTTCATTAGCCTTTGAGTTTTATGTTCATGTGAAACTTGGACTAAATGGAGCTGCTTGAGTTTCATTATGAAACTAAAACTTGTATCTTTCATATTTAAACCTCAGTTAAAAACTCAGCAGTTTCAGGGATCACTTCATGAAAATGCCAATTCTTGCAGTTTTGGAATTGAGTGACAGCTGAAAGTTTTAGCAAGATCTCTGAGCAATATTACTCACCAGTACTTCACAAATGGTGAATGAAGCATACTAAGACTGAAAAAGTAGATATTCCATTTACATTATTTTAGCTATAAGTTAAATTGTACTTTGAACAAAAATTCTGATCTCAGGGAAATTTCTTATGACCTAGAAATATTCACAGGATCAATTTTTGTTCCACCTCTCACATTCTTATTTTCCACTCCCTTCAAGTCTTTAGAGAATCTCTGACCCTGACCATAGGTTTCCAGAATATTCTCATCTAGTTGTGATTTTCTTTTCTAAAAAAACTGATTTGATATTATTTATGACCAATTTACCATGAAAAATTGCTTAACCTTGTGGTATCACATTTCTCACTTATTGACACTCAGAAGGAAGAGTTTATACTCTGTTTAAGGTTCAATTCTATGTGAGTTATATCAAACTTACAAGTATTTATTTTTAAATAGAAAGCATGAAAGCAAAAGGAGACTCTCATTGGGCTAAATTGTTAGTATCCAGTGTATTTTATACACTAGGTTTCAATATGAAGATTTATAAAACTGTTAGATTTTTCCATTAAAATAAGTCAATAATGCCATTTAGAAGACCTATGATACCATGACTTATAATTTACATGAAATCATTTTAAACTATTAATTTTATCTTCTAATACATTCTAACTTGTCCCAAAACTTTCTTTTTGATTGCTTTACTAGTTTCTTCATATCCAGTAGCAAGTGTATAATTTAATATAAGGTCAACCTCCTTAAAGGAGGTTTTGCAGAATTTCTCTAGTGTAACTTAGTCATTTTATTAACTTTTGTTGGCATCTGAAGCAGTGTTGACAGCCAGTACAACTGAGTAGAAAAAAAAAAAAAGAATGCTTTCAAAGAAGTACAAAACATACTATATTGCATTAAAAATCATCTACACTTATATAATATTTTATTAAAATGCATGCATGATCATTTTCCTGTGAAAAGCATACACAGATAACTGAATTAGATGTTCTTTAAATTCTGTCAAATTAATATCCATGGCCTCAATAATTTTAGTTAGAATACTAAAATCACACTATAATTTGAAATGATGAAATGTGATATTAAGGAGTGTCCCCATTGATATTAGTGAAAATTATTTTGAAAGAATCAGCCAATTGGGCCTCCCCAGTGGCACAGCGGGTTGAGTGCCTTACTGTGAAGCATCTGGGGCACAGCAGCACAAGTTCGGTCCCTGGTCAGGAAGGGGACCCACATGGTGTAGCGGACCTTGCCTGCCTCCTCCACTGCTCCCTTCAGCAGTGTATTTCAGTCTATCTGCCTGTTCTTTTCCACACTCTGTCTCTGGTGACTCCTCTCACCTCCCTGGACTCTGGCCTGTACCCAGCTCTTGTATACATAAATAAATAAATCTTTAAAAAAAATCAGCCAATCACTTAAATCTTCTGAAAATGAACTTCAGGGTATATACAAATGAAGAAATATATTAAAAAAATCCATAAAACTTGCAAATGAAAAGCAGTAGTTAGTGATATTTCAGCCAAGATCACTCTTTCATTTCCCTCTCCAAGCAATGAGAACACAGAATTCCCTTTCTCTTCAGGTCCCGGTAACTGGATATCTTAATATATGAAACATGATATCATCATTTCTCATTCTGTCATATTCTGAGTGTTCCTGAGGATAAGTTCTAGGTAATGATCCTGAGAGGAGAAAGGCACTTTTCCTTTGTTCAGATTGTACTTATTAAATGGAACATTGGATGGGAAGTTACTGAATCTACATGGATCATAGTTAACTTCCCATGGCTTCCCAAGTTTGTGAAAACAGAGAAATTTCAAACTGTGTCTAAGGTGACTGATCAGAAGCAAATATGTAAATATGTTCAGGGTATATATACCATGATATATATATATATATATATATATATCTCACATATATGAAGCAAAAATTGGCAGAAATAAAAGATGAAATAATCACTGCTAGTTGGAGATTTTAATATCCTATTTTCAATAAAAGATAAAGTAGCCAAATAAGTAGCTACAATATAAATAAAGATATAAAATCACAATGAATTCACAACATACCAAAATTTAAGGGTTGCATTGAAATCAGTGCTTAGAGGGAATTTTAAGCTTTAATTTTCTTTTTAAAATAAAATGACATGAAATTAGTAGCTTAATGTCTCTGTGATAGGAATAGCAATTTAAATCTAAAATAAGCAAGTTGAAGAAAAGAAAGTCTAAAAAGGAAATTAATGAAAAATAGAATTATTTATTTATTTTTAATTATTAATTTATTTTTGCATATAAGAACTGGGGTCAGGCCATAGGTGTGGGGTGTGAAAGAATTCACCAGAGACAGAATGGGGAGCAGAACAGGCAGATGTACTGAAATATGTTACTGAGGGGAATAGTAGGCAAGATAGGAGCGGTCTGCTGCACCATTTGGGTCACTTCCATGGCTGGAGATCAAACTCGTGCTGCAGTTGCTGCAGACAGCTTCATAGTGCTGTGACTTAACCCTTTGCTCCACCAGGGAGACCCCTGAGAATTTCTTAAACAATAGAGAAATCAGTGAAATAAAAATTTGATTTTCAGAAAGGAATTATCAGGTTTGTATTCCATTAAACTAATGAAGTGGTCGTAAAATAAGTATCAAATTACTGGAATCAGAAAAAGGGAGCATTACTTTACTGCTAACCTTACAGAAATAATGTGTATTACAAAAATTACTCAAAATGAAATAGATAACCTGACCAAACCTACAAAATGTGAAGATATTGAAGTGGTAGTCAAAAAACTTCCAACAAGGACATTAGGCCCTGATGTCTTCACAACTAAATTCTACCAAACGTTTAGATAAGAATTGATGCTATGTCTTCATGAAGAAAAAAAAATGGAGTAGCATTGCACAACACATTTTATCATTTCAGAATTACTCTGATATCAAATCAACATGATCACAAGAAAGCAATAATTAATATCTCTTATGAAATAGATGCCCAAAGTCCTCAATCAAATAGTATAAAAGCAAAAATCCAGTGAAAAACCAAAAATCATCCTGACTAGAAAGAGAATAAAACTATCTGTACTCATCAATCATATAGTCTTGTTTATAAAAATCTTAAAGAATCATTTTAAAACTGTGAGAATTAATAAGAGATTAGTACAAGTTCCTGTTAGCACACTTACAAATGAACAACCTGAAAATACATTAAATATATAGACCAACAAAATAGAGACTTTAGAAATAAAACCAGATATCTAGTTTTTGAAAAAGATGTGGAAGCCAAATCATTCAATGGAGAAAGATTAATCTTTTAAAAACATAGTTATGGGTCAATTAAATAAACACATATAAAGGAGTTTATTTGGATGCCATATACTAATATTAAGTTAAAATAATGACTTACGGCTCTCTTGACCCTCCCAGGTACCATCTGGGAGTCTTTAATCTTTATCCTTCATTTTTCCTAAATAAACTTTTCTTTCCAAGAAAAAAAATAAAATAAAGACTTAATTTTAGAATTAAAAACTATAGAACTTTTTGAACAAAACTTAGGAATAATTCTTTATGACTTATTATTGTCAAGTATCCTTACATATTACACCAAAAGCAGCAAATATAAAAAGATGAATTAATTGTAATTCATTAAAATTTAAAACTTGTGGGATGCAGCAAAGATTATCAAAAAAGTAAAAAGACAACAGAATGTGATAAATTATTATTTTTTATAATATGACATTTAATTTTTAATTTATGTATTTTACATCATTGTGTAGGCCTTATAAAATTCCTACCACCAGTTCTCCTGTGAACCACCACCATACTTTCTGTGTTCTGCTCTCAGTTTATTTTTTAAAAATTTTTAAATTTTCCTTCTTTGTATTCATGTATACTTGACATCGTTTGTAGTCCATGGAATTCCCACCACCAATTCACCAGTGCACCATCACCTCAGTCCCTTGTGCTCTTTCTGCTCTCATCCCATTTACTCTCCCTCATCATTTCCCCAAGGCATCTCTGATTTATATTTGTCTCTTTGTTTTTGTTGTGTTGTGATTTGAATTGTGTTGTTGTTATTGTTCTTTTCCTTAATCCCTTTAAATTATTTTAAATGATACATTCAAGGTCTGGTATCCAGAATATACAAAGAGCTTAATATACTAATAACAACAAAGAGACAAATAATTTAAAAATGAAGAAAGCAATGGGCTTTCAGTGGTAATCATGTAAATGTAGGTTCATTAATTATAGCAAGCCTACTGCGTTGGTGCTAGTTGTTGATAGAGAAGACAGTACATGTGGAGAATCTCTGTAACATCCATTCAACTTTGCTGTAAACCTAAAATTGGGTTATTAAAAATTTTAATGGGTAATGAGAACATTTTACAGATATTTCTCAAAGCAAGATTTACAAGCATATGAAAAGAAGTTCTATTCTCATTCATCAGAGGACAAAAATTATGCTCTATATATTTTACCATTAATACATAATATGATAAACATTAAAAATCTTTAAACTGAAGGAAATTGGAATTCTACTTTCAGTTCTTTAAAAAAGATACATTCAAGACAAGCAATTATATTGAGGCATATGAAAAACATTAACAAACTGCACAGTGAAAGTAATAAAAATTTCATTTGAGTGTTCTGTAAAGGGTGTCCCCATAGAAGTAGATGAATATATTAAATATATATATGTATACTTATATATGGGCAATATGGAGTCAGAGAACAAATATTGTTTCTCTGGCAGTGTCCAAGGAACATTTCTATTTGAAACAGATGAGTTGTCTAGCCTTTTCAGAAATGTTTAAGATTTAAGTCTGTTTCTGACTGTAGATTGTGCTTACATTCACACTTATATTTGAGATGTAGAAATATACAAGTTTGAACTTGTTAATTATATTTCTCTGTGTGTAGAGACAGGTTATATCTATAATGGTTAATATGGTCCATAGAAAAGGGCAATTAATAAAGCCACAAATTTAAATTCTCCTTAATATCTATTAAAAAGATAATTGTCAGTTTAAGTAAGACATACATTACTATAGTGATAATAGGTGAATATTGATCTATTGTGAATCTTAATCTGGTATGCCAGAAAATTAAATTTAAACATTGTCATGTATTGACAGACTAATGAAGATAAGGAAGGCAGATAATTTTAGTTAAAATGGAAAAAGGCTCACTTACGTTAACAAAACAAATAATTCTTGGTTGTGAACAATTGACGACCAATCTTTAGCTGTTACCAATTTTATATTTGAAGCTTGTTTTTTATTATTGCAATATTTAAAATAGTTTAATAATAGAAGGTACTTTCTTCTCTCATAGCAATAGCAATCTCAGTAGCAATCAATTACATTCTTCTTAAAATAAATGGCTAACAAACATTTTAAAAATAAAATATTGTAGTAAGCAATAGCAGGCAAGAAGGAAAAATTTCTATAAGGGAAAGTTGATTAGCAGATCATAAGGGCAGAAATAATATGGATACAGAATTTGATCTACAAACTTTAACACTTTCTTGACTGCTAGTTCGGGGCAGAGTGAAAATTTGAACGCAAGTTTATCTTTTCCCTAAGCCTGTGTTTTCTTTTCTATAACTCATTTCTGAAAAGAATCTTTGATTTAATCTCATATACTCAACATTATCATCATTAGGAGTTTTAAGATAGGCCTTAAAAGACTGGAGTTCTTACTAGACAAAAGAGAGGTAGATGAGACACAAGACAAGGGAGAAGGTCATGTGACATTTATATGAGTGTGAATTGCAGCAAGGTGGTCAAGAGCTACAAACTTCCAGTTACATTAAAAGTACCAGGAGTGTAATTTACAACCCATTGGTCATTTAGCATATTTCTCTTAAGATCCATCCAAGGTATGTTTGTTCAAATAGTTTGTTACTATTTATTTTGTATACACTTTTCAAAGAAAGTGAAAAGATGAGCTACAACCTGGAAGAAATATTTTCCATCCACGTTTACAATAGACTTGCACACACACACACACACACACACGAAAGAATGCTCAAAACTCAATAGTAAAAAATTCCAAACAACAATTAGTAAAAGAAAAAAGGACATGAACAGATAATTCTCCAATATAGATATATAGAATTCAAATAAACACATAAAAAGATGTTTGAGATCATTAACCATTAGGGAGTTATGAATTAAAACCACAATGAGATATCACTGCATATCCATTTTATCCATTAAATCACTATGCATTGCAGGTAAAACCAGCCTAGCTGAACTGCCTCATTCATATTCCCACCTTACAACTAAATATTGCCAGTATTTTATTTTCATTTTTAGATCCTAAAAATAAGACATTATGACAAATTGAATGCATTCAGTATATTTTTTTATAACCAACTATTTGGCAATTACTTTTATTTTTCTTGCATCTCTGTCTTATTGTAGTTTAATTTACTTCTTAAGATATAGATATATCCTTTAGAATTTTCATTAGCAGGGTCTGTTGATGGAAAACTCTTTCAGTTTCTATTGTATAAATTTTTTTAATTATTATTCTCAAATAAGAATTTAGGTAGGTGTAAAGTTTTAATGTGAAGGTTTTATTTTCTTCTCAACATTAGAAGCTATTATTTCACTGGCTCCATCTTTTAAAGGAAAACAATATTAATATACATTTATAGAAAGTTCAAAATACCACAGATATTAGATTAACTTAGTTTTATATTTTTGTCTAAGTTAATATTATATATATAATTTATTAGAAGCTTTTTAATATGGAATTTAATATTCTTATGCAGCTCTGTTATATTTTTTACTGTTTCTCTTGGTGAATCTTATTCTAAAAGTGACAGATCTTTAAATGTAAACTGTCTTTTATTTAAGCTTACTTTTAAGATCTTATTTTTGTTTTAGTGTTTTCATTTCCCCATGATTTATACAGAATCCTGTCCCCACCCTATGTTGGAAATTCCCTTAGAATTTCTGAACTTAATAATTCATATCCTAATTCAAATGTTGCTTTTCTCTATTGTCATTATTCAGCTTTTTTCATGATTTGTATTCTTGTGTATATATTTCCATTGATCTGTATCCTATATATTTACATTATCTCCCCCTACCCAAGTAAAATTTGTTTTCATAGTGTTTATTTGTCACTTAGTGGTACATTCTGGGAAAATTTTTTCAGTTAATTCAGTTTTTAGATAATTTTAATATATGATCTAGACAAACAATTGAGAATTTAATTTAAAATTTTTTATAGATGATAAAATTTTCCTCTAAGATAGTACCTTTTTAATATTTCACATTTTATATGCTATTTATTTCCTTAAATATATAAAACAAATCTCTGATATGTATTTCTTCATTTTATGAAGTTTTGGTTGTCATTCTTTGTTGCTCTTTTTAAAAATTTCTTTCACCCCTCCCCCTAATTTTATTGAGATATAATTTACATGTGGGTATGTAAGTCTAAGGTATACAGAATGATGGTTTTATTCATATATACTGTAACATCATTACTACCATAGGTCCAGCTAATATCTGTTTTATCATAGATACAACAAAAATAAAGTAAATAAGAAAAAAGAAGAATAAAATTATCTCTGATGAGAACACTTAAGATTTACTCTTTTTGCTCTATATTATAAAGCAGTGCTAGCTATATTCAGTAGGTTGCAAATTACATAACTTGTACTTTAAATACTTAGAAGTTTGTACTTCTTGACTACCTTCCTGTAATTCACCTCTTGCAATTCACCTCTTCTCACTTTCTTTCTCCATTAATCATGTCTAATGTATTTTTCTATGAATTTGACATTTTTTAAAGATTTTGCATATAATTGAAATCATACAGTGTTTTTTAAAAATGAATCATACTTGTTTATGTAGTTATTTTCATAAGGATTTTGTAATTATGATCATTATAGTCATTAGAGTTTTATTTATGAGTGTTATAAACTCTAGGTCCAGAAAGGATTAATATTTATTTCTTTATGTATCTCAGGTACCCTTCATAAGCTTAGGGTAATTTCTCAATTTCAGATGACAAATCTAAGCAGGTAAAGAAAAATTAAACCTCAACCCTATGAGAAGACAATTTGGAATTATAATTACCAAGGGAGATTATTTCTCCCTTCGTGTACAGAAAAATTAATTTCTTATAGTAGACCATGAGTTTATCACTGCCTTAGCTAGTGTGAAAGACACACAACCACATACAAATGCTGCACAAAAAATAAACACATGTTAGAAGAAATTTACAACCTATTAAATACTTTAAAGTTAAGTATAGCATACATTTTTGTAATGTTCACAGTAATATTGACTGAATGAAAAATATTTAGTTAGTACAGGAACAAAACAGAAAATTGAATTAATACCTGCCTGTAGGTTTTTCAGGCTACTATAATAAATTTTCATACCCTGGGTAACTTAAGTAATCGTATTTATTTTGCATAGTTCTGTAGCATGGGAAGTCCAAAGTACCGGTAGATTTGGTGTCCTGAGAAGGCTCCCCCTTGCTGCAGTCTGACACTTTCCTGTCAGCTCATACCTTTCCTTTATGTGCTCCCAAGGATGGAGAGAGAGCTTTCTTTATAAAACTACTAATCCAACCACAGGGTGGAACTCTTTTTTTTTCCCCCAAGATTTATTTATTTATGCATATAATAACTGGGATGTAGGCCAGAGGTGCAGGGGGTGAGAGGATTCACCAGAGACCGAGTAGATAACAGAACAGGTGGATATACTGAAATACACTGCTGAGGGGAGCAGCAAGGGAGACAGGAGAGGTCTGCAGAGTCATCTGGGTCACCTCCCTGGCCGGGGATTGAACTCATGACCCAGTGGTGGTACTCTTAACACCTTATCTATTGCAAGGGACCACCCAAAGTATTTTGAGTGGAGACTCAAAATACTATCTACGTTGATAAATTACAGCGTCACTATATGAATTTTTGGAAGACCCAAACATATACTAATTATTTTGTTCCTAGTGTTCTCTTAACTATTTTAATTCTAATAACAGTTCTATAAGGTGGTAACTATTACTGTTTTTCATATGAGGAAAATGAGAAACATAGAGGTTATATAATTTGCTCAATTTGACAAAATATTGTTGTATTGGCAAGGTATTGAAAACTTCTCTAATAAAAACTATGTCCTGGTGTCAATATGTAGATTAATTTTGGTCAATAGAAATTTGACTTTCTCAAAATAATTATAATAACTATTATATAATATAATTATATATAAACATATGTGTATAGTGTTATTGATAATATATGTATATATTGTACATAAATATAAATATATAAAATATATAATTATAATATAAGAAAGCTTAGACTTTTAAGAAAACACAAGTAGGAATAGAGAAGAACAATATTAATTCTTATGAAAAATGGAAAATTCCACTTTAAGGTTGTTTTATGATACATTTGCTCGGATAAATACCCCTTCCTCCTTGCTCTCAATTAATCTCTTTCTTCTTGATTCTTCAACTTGGTTGTCTGTAATTATCTTTAGCATCTTTCCCTAGCATTAAACATGTTCAAATATATATGACAAAATGTCCCCACTCCATCTCTTGCCACTTGCAACTATGCCTTACTCTTTTTTCATAAACACGTTTCTTTAAAAATAATGTTGGCACTTGCTCTTTTTACTTCACTTGTACTTATTGACTGACTTCTCAGTCTTGCTAATTGGCTTTTGACCTAACCAATTCTCTATAACTGCTTTCTCTGAGGAGCCAGCAGGCATAGTTATTATGGAATACAATCTCTATAGCTCATTTCTTACTTTTCTAATCTTTTTAGAAACAAGAGACACTGTTGGTTCCTTCTTCATTCTTGAAAAACTCATTTATGTTTGCTTTCACAGCATTCATTTCCCCTGCATTCTTCCTGCATCTCCTTTTCCTGAAGAGTTCTTCATTTGGAGCATTTCCTTTTTTTGTGCTTTTGCCTGTATCCCAAATATCAGTTATCCCCAGGGGTCTGTTTTTGTCCCAAGTCTAAAATACTACTTTTCCTTGGGCAATATTACAGACCGTGTGACTTCATTTTCCATCAATATTTTGAGGATTGCCTAGCATCATCAGGACTATAGGAATTGGGTTTGATACATGAAAAGGACCTGACTTAGGGAATTTTGAGCTTAAAGTGGTTGAAAATATTTATCTGGAAGTTGAGAAAAACAATAAGGATAAATAATAATAGTTATTTAGATGAGGGTGTTATCTGAGAGGGAATTTAAGGGCAAAGATACAGAAAATTTTAAATTAAGTTTAAAAAGTAAAATAATGTCTTTCAAAACTGAAAGGTATTAAAAAGAGCCAAATAATCTTTATAGACTTAGCATTGAAATGGTTCAGGAAGGAAGTATATGAAGAAAGAAAAAGATGGATGAAGAGTGGGGTTTGGAGGCTAAGAAGCCTTTGATTAAATAAATAAGTCTTTTATGATCATAAATATTTGCACTGTTATGAGAGAAAAGTCTAATCCTTAAGGGCACATGAATGAATGAATGGTGCATAGAAAAAGGATATAATGCTTTTTCTAGTTATTTGACAGGGAAATAAAATTAGATCAATCATCATGTCCATTTATTTCCTGCTACTTTTATGTGATGTGATAAATATGTGATGTATAAATATTTTATGTATAAAATAAGTATTTAGTAGATATGTGCTAGAATGATTATATGGGAAAGTGAGAGATAAGATGGTGACTTAGGGTATAAATATAAGTATTATTTCCCTTTAAAACATCAATATCTCTGATTTATAGTTGTCTGAGGGAAGGAGGGAGAAAGAACAAAACGAGTGAGAAGAGCACAGAGGTCTATGGTGATCGTACACAGGTGTATTGTTGATAGGAATTTCACAGGGATGAGAAATTATGAAAAATAATTACAAAAATGAAAAATAATGTAAAATATATATAAAATAAAAAAGGAATAAACAATGTTAAAAAAACATCAATATCTAATGGTCCACACACATATTTATTTATTATTATTATTATTTTTGGCTTGCTGATACAGGGAATCTTCTGAAAAGACAATTGGCCAATATTTTTAATAATACATTGAAGAAATTATTTATTATAAAGCACCATATTATATTAACATTTCCAAAATATATAACTAAAAGTACTAGGAATTCTACTTGTAGAAATTCTGTGCATCATAGTCTTTATTGGGAAGTGGGCTATATTGGGAATAGGGGCTAATGAAAATGATAGGGCCAGTGGGAAAAGGGACTGCTAACACTACCCTGATCTAAACCATTAGATAGAGAAGGTCAGAGAAACTATTGAGGTCCAGGGCCTCAAACCAAATAAATGCAGTGAAAAAGAGGGCAACACAGAGAGCAAAGGAGAACTGCAGTTCTGTATCATCAAAGCTTTTGCTGAGTGTGTGCCAACAACAGAGTATCACAACCAAGATTACAGGGAGGAGGAGAAGCAGTAGGAAAGCTCAAGCAAGTGAGTCCCCTGCACATGCCTACAATGTTGACTAGATTCTTCTGTACTTTTCCCCTAACTCTACCAACATATTGGTGGAAACAGTACAGTAGCTGTACAAAACAACTCCAGATTTCAAGCAATGATACACCCAACAGTAGCTATAACAAAATTAACAAAGACCCAAAACTTCAGTCATATTGCCAACTACTGGGAAGAAAAAGAGACTTGTCTCATTATAAAATTGCTGAATTTTAATTAAATTTAAATTATTTAAAGAAATAATAGTTGACCTCTTTGCAAATCTGGGGAAGAAATTGAACATATAGGTCCATGAGGTTAACAGAATTCATCTTATACAAAGAAATAATTAGGTTCAGTGCAAGCCCTATCAAAGTTTCAATGTCATTCTTCAAAAAACATAAACATTAATGATGTTTGTACAGAAACATAAAAGACCCTCAATATAAAGCAATATTGACATATAAAAGTGAATGAATGTATCATTGCTCAGACTTAAATTTATACTGCAAAACTATACAAATCAAAACAGTATGGTACTGAACTAACAGTAGACACAAACATCAATGAGATAGAATTAAAGACACAGAAATAAATTCATATTTATATGGACACTTAATCCATAACGAAAGATCAAATGTCTGCATTTGAGAATATAAATCCCTTCAACAAATGATGTGAAAACTGGATAGCCACAACCAAAAGAATGAAAGTACATTCTTTTGAAACTACAATTGTATCACATCATATAAAAAATTAACACATAATGGATTAAAGAATTGAATGTAAAACTTGAAAATTATAAAGTATAAAATATAAAATTTATAGAAGAAAATATAAAATACATGTAAAATTGTTAGTTCAGTGCCATAATGTTTTGATTTGTACATTTTTGCAGTCTAATTTTAAGTCTGGGCAATGATACCTTCAGTCACTTTTATATGTTAATATTGCTTTGTACTAGGGGTTTTTTATGTTTCTGTACTCTATAACATAGGCTATATATATGTATTTGAGGGTTTCAGTGCATCCAGGAAAACAAAGCAAAAATAAACAAATAGAGCTAAACCAAACTAAAATTTTCCCCACTGCAAAAGAAAATATCACTAAAATGAAAAAGATACCCTATTGAATAAGCAAATAATATTTGCATAACATACATCCAATAATATAGTTCCAAAGAAGACCTACAGATAACTAAAAGGCACATTAAAAAAAAATGCTCATCTTCATTTATTATCCGGGAAATACAAACCAAACCACAATGAGTTACTATGTCACACCTGTGAAATGGCCCATGTAAATAAATCCAGTAACAACTTTTGGTGACAGTCTAGAGAAAAGGAGTCCTCATGCATTGTCAGTGGGAAGGTGGATCATCAAGTACCTATGGAAAATAGTATGGATGTATTTTAAAATATCAAAAATATATCTACCAGGCCTTCCTGGTGGTGCAGTGGGTTAAGCAACGCACTACGAAGCAAATTGCAGCCACTGCAGCACAAGTTTGATCCCTGCCATCGGCCATGGAGGGGACCCACATGGCAAGGCAGACCTCTCCTCTGTTCCCCTTCAGCAGTATGTTTCAGTCAATCTGCCTGTTCAGCTCCCTACTCTTTCTCTGGTGAATCCTCTCACCTCCCTGGACTCTGGCCTGTACCCCAGCTCTTGTATGCATAAAGAAATAAATCTTTTTTTAAAAAAAGTTAAAAAAACCCAAAAATATATCCACCTAAAATCCAGCAATTCCACTCCTTGGCATCTACACAAAGAATGCAAAAACACTAATTTGAAGGAGTATATAAGCTCTCTTGCTCATTATTGCGTTATTACAAATCTAAGTTATGGAAACAACCTAGGTGACCCATGATGGATGAGTTGATGAAGAAGATATGGTCTATATACACAATATAATGCTACTCAGAAATTAAAAAAAAAAAAGAATGAAACCTTGCCATTTGCAACTACATGAATATAACTGTATTGAATTATGCTAAATGAGATAAGCCAGAAGGAGAAAGACAAATACCAGATGGTTTTACTCATATGTGGAATATAGAGAAACAAAACAAAATAAAAAACAAACCCTAGAAATCTTAGTATAAAATGAGACTTCCAGAAGGGAAGCAGAAGCTGAAAAGAAAAGGGAAAGGGGAGACAATAAAACTTGCTGGAGGACTATGGGTTTCCCGGTGGTGGTGTATTGTGTAAACACACATCTCAAGAGGTGTGGATCTATACCTCTGAATCATATGCCATGTTGTAAAAGAATACCTCAGTATAAATAAATACATACTTGGAGGAAGGAAAACAATAGAGAAAAAAAATGAAGCCAAAAACTGATTCTTTGAATATGAAGTCAACAGAATAAAAATACATCTATTAATCCCTACACAGGTAAATTATAGAAGATACTCATCAATAACATTAAAAGTGATATAGATTTTGCAATTAGAAAAATGTAGATTCTGTAATAAAAGGTTAATAAGGAAATATTAAATATTTTTGTAAGTTCATCAACTTAAAGGAAATTTACCAGTTTCTTGAAATCACTACCGACCATTCCTAAATGAATAGACAACCTGAATTGCCTTAAAATTTTAAAAATTAAATTTTATTAAAACCCCTTGCTCCCAATTCCAGTTCCAGAGAGCTTCACTGACCATTACACTAAATATGTAAAGAATTAATATAAATTCTATGTAATCTTTTGCAGGGACTAGAAGAGGCAGCACTAGCCAATTCTTATTTTGAGGCCAGTATAACATGGTAATAAAACTGGTGACAGTACAAAAAGAAAAAAACATTACAGATCAATTTATCTCATGAATTTAGATGCAAATTATCCCAACACAATATTAACAAAAAAATGCTTCAGTGTATAAGCAAATATAGACAGTAATGAAGTGGGGTTATTTTATTTATGCAGACTGCTTCTGTATTTGAAACCCATTAATGTATTTTAGTATCTCAAAGGCTAAAGATAATAATAATAATAATTGTATTAACTAATGAAGGAAAATAGTTTGACAAAATCAATTACCTAACACTCTCTGGAAGTTAGGAAGAGGGGAAACTATATCCACTTGACAAAGTGCACCTATTAAATTCATAGCTAACATCATACTTAATTATGAAAGACAAAATGTTTCCTCCCTAAAACTGAGAGCAAGGCAAAAATGTCCTCTTTAATTACTCTTATTCAACATAACACTGAAATTCTAGCCATTAGATACAATATGGCAATTAGAAGAAATATAGGACATATAAATTGGAAAGGGCAAATTGTTCTACCTATATATATAAGAACGATGACTGTGTACACATAAAACCCCCAAATAGTTAAAAAAAAAATCTCTTTCAACTAATAAGTGAGCTCAGCAAGTTGTAGGATACAAGATCAACATATAAAAATCCTATTTCTTTATAGAATCAATGAACAGGTAACTGGACACTGAAATAAAAAGTAAAATGTTTTCTTACAATTGCACAAAAAATGACATATTTAGGGGTAAACCTAACAAAAACACATATAGAACTTATATGCTGAGTACTACAAAATATTAATAATGACCTTCAAGAAAATTATAGATCATACCATATCCTTAGTTTCAGTACAGTCATAATGTGAACTGGAATTTTTAATATAGTAAAAATGTCAATTTTTCCTAAGTTAAATATATGTTTGACTAAATTCCTATAAAAATCCATTAAAACATTTATAGATATAAATACTAATCCACATCTATATAGAAAAGCAAAGTTAAAATAAACTGGAATAGCTAAAATAATTTGGAAAAACTAACTAGGAGAAATAACTTTATTCAATTTTACATATAATCACATTACTTAGGAGAGTGAAGTACTATGGAAAAATTGACACAAAGATTAATCAACAGTACAGATAACCTAGAACTAGGTCTCTATACAATGGATATTTAAGTGAAATCTAAGGAAATTCAGTAGAGGGATGGCAGCCTTTTGAAAATATGTTACTGGGATGATTTAACAGCTATAGCTACAACTAATAATAACCTTACTGTAAATTTCTTATTTTATGAAAAATTCATTCAAAATGCACTACATTAAATATGTAGCTATAAATTTAATTTAGATATCAAATTATCTATATTGTACAAAAACAATGGGAGAAAATCTCTGAGAGTCCGAGTTTGACAAATATTTTTAAACATGATACAAAAAAGTTTGACCTATAGATGGTAATAATTATTAAATTGGACCTCATCAAAATGGGAACTGTTGCTGTGTGACCCTATGAAGAGTATGAAAAGACATGTTGTAGATGGAAAGAAATATCTGCATGTTCAACAAAGGATTAGTATATAGGGTATATAAAGAACTTTTAAAAATTAACTCCCCAAAACAACCCAAATAAAAAATGGCAAAAAACACAGTAAGTTTATCACACAGGATATACATTTGACAATAAAACATGTGAGATATTAATTAACAGCAATATGTATTAGGGAAATGAAATTGGAGACCACAATCAAATATCACTGTATACCTACTAGAATAGATAATGTAATGACCACACTAAATGGTGACTAGGATGCATTGAAACGATATCATACATATAGAGCTGGTGGGAGTACGAGATGGTACAGCCATTACAAATTAACTGTTCAGTGTCTTCATAGTAAACTAAATGTTTAATTACTGTATGACCCATCAATTTCACTTGGTTATTTAGTCTAGAGAAATACTAAATTATCTTCATGAAAGCATACTTTCAAACACTACTCAGCAACAAAAAAATGAATTATTAACACATTACATAATTTGGATGAATTTCCAGGGGATTGTGCTGGATGAAAAAGTCAATCCCCCAAAAGATTACATATTGTATGATTCCAATTGTATAACATTCTTGAAATCAAAAAAAGTATAAAAGTGGAGAATGGACAAGTTATTGCCACTGGTTGGGGATATGTGTAGGAATATTGGAAGGAAAATGAGTATGGCTATATAGGGAAGCAAAATGAATAATTGAGGTAATGGAAGCCCCTTGTATCTTGACTATGGTGGTGATCACACTAGTCTACATATATAGAAAAATTACATGATATAAACATGCACTCACATGCAGGAGTACATGTAAAACTGGTAAAATATAAATACGGTTCATGGTTAATATCCTAATTTTGATATTGTACCATGATATGTAGTATGTTACTAGTGGGTTAGACTCAGGGGAAGGAACATGGGGTGTGCATATATTATTTGTTACAAATGCATATAAATCTATAATGAACACACACACACAAAATAAGTAGAAACCATGTATCATGTTCACATGGAGGGAAAATATAGCAAGTTCCTGAGTCTCATTTAACTTGTCAAATCATTGAGAAATATGTTAACAAATGGTTTTGACTTCAGTATTTTAGGGATACTAAAAAAAGGTTAAGTTGAATATTTCTTTGCTACGAGATCTTTCAAAAATTACAGTATTATGCTTTATTTTGTTAATCCACTTGAGAGATTGGGATCTGGCATATTTACCTACATTTTGAAGGCAAAGAAATGCAGGTGCCATGTGGTTAAGGGACTTTTCCACGGACACGTATTGGGTAATGAGATGACAGGAAAGAGAAACAAATCTCTAGTTGGGGGCCCCTTCTTCTAGGCCACACTAACTTCCCCAAGTATCAACCACCCATTATGGCAAAACTTACATCAAATCTTCCCTGAAGCACATTTTCTTGGTTAGCCACAGAACCCACTCCTTGCTTTCGAGAGGTCAACGTTTCAAAAATAACTAGGGAAGTATGTTTTGGCATGTTTATGAGGAGCTTTGTACTTCAGATAAAGAGGTTAGATACAATTTGTTTGGCAATAGCATAGAAAGTATTTGACCAGAGAAGTACTTTAGCAAGACATTTGTTCTGAAATTTAAAAAAATGAGATTGGCAGAATTTAGTAACAGAGCTACTATGAAAATCCGGTTAAAAATTAGGAAGAATCTAGCATTTGATTTTTAAGATAGGAAGAAAGGAACAAATAATTATCAGGTACTACTTTAGATACTGAATAATAGAAGGATATTTAAGGCATTGTTGGCCATATGGGACAATTTTAATAGTGACTTTTATAATCTATAAAATCTAATAAATAAAAATAACAAAAAATAATTTATGTAAACTATAAGAAAACAAATAAGTAAAAAACCCCACAAAAACCAAACACCCGCAAACCCCCCAAATCAAAACCAGGCTTACTAATAGAGCAAAGTTTGTTGATGAAGTTGTGCTTAAAGAACAGAAAAGTAAACCTCATATTTGATAGAAATTCTGAAAAGAAGGTAAACAAGAATATAAAAAAATTGGTCCCAGAATTTTATCAGAATCCAAACTGACTGAAGAGATACACTGATAATTGTTAAACCAAGACTGTAGCTCCTTGGCATCAGTGACTTCTTTGTAAGACAGTTCTTCACATCCTCAAGGCCAAGTTTGTCTCTGTTGGACACTCACCTACTGCTAACATTCCCAACAGCCCAAGTCAATCTAATACACTCTGTCTCTGATGCACATTGGGTAATAATATATATTTTTAAAGAGAAATTTATACAGCAGGAACTGAGTCCATACATCTGTGAAAAACAGAATTCAGAAAATGACAGAAATTCATTCTAACACTGCTTTTTAAAAGACCTGTGTGTTCATTTTGACAGTCCACTCTGCAAGGATTAAAAGTGAGGATTGTAATCGTAAAAAATGTGTATTTAGAGGGGTGACAGGTGTTTTCACTACATTAGTTTTTCTTATGTCTATGTGTATAGAAAAATAACCTAAGGGGTTTGTAAAATTTCAGTTTGTTTGGTTACTCCGCTGTCTTCACCCAGAGATTCTGATATGTTAATTCTGAAAGGGGCATAGAAACTTGCATTTTCATATGTATTGTACTACAATCCCCAAGAAAGCTGGTTATGTATTATAAATCTATTTTTAAATATACTATGTATTATATCCTTATGGATTGTAAATATTATCTGCAAAAACAGTTGATGAAACACAGGACAAACATCCATGGCATTATCATGCCATAAAAAAGGAAGAGAGACTCAGGAAAGTCAGGTATCTTGCCTAGCCTCATGCAATGAATTGGCTTAATATATATTGATTTAACCACCACCATTTACTGTGCTGTTTATCTTAGACCATGCAAAGCATGGCAGTAGCATTCCAATCTCCTTTATGTTCTCGCTCTTGAATGCTGGTGTCTGATCTTGCCAGGCATTTATTTACTGTGGAGTCAATGTGAGCCCAGGAAAGGAGCATTAGGAGATATCTTTATACCCTTTGTTTTTCTATAAACACACTTTTCATGCACATGAAATTGCTGTCTTCAGGGTTAGCATAGGGTTATGCTCCCTACTCTCTCTAGTTGCTTAAATTTAACGAACTGAGTAATGATGGGCTGATAAAAACATACATAGCAGGATCATGTCCTTTCTAGGCACCCTCACTTTTCTACTACTTCTCTTATTAGATTAAAATAACAAAAGCTTTTGTTCATAGCAAAAACACAGATGTCTCATGGCAAAAAAAAAAAAAAAAGTAGATAGAATATTACATTTTTCTACAGCCTGTTTCTTATTAAGCCAGACTTGATTGGTTTTAGACCCAAGAGACATAGGCTGGTGCTTATTTCCATGGCTTCCTTAAAGTTACATTCTCCCAGAATCTTTCCTTTTCCTATTTTCTCTAGGAAAAGTAACCAAAGGAACACATTTTCAACCTTGATGCTATCTCCTAAGAGGTTAGAGGAATCAGTTAACTTTTTCCTGTATTTGGACTGTCAGCTTCAATATTCTCTCTGATATTACTTTATTTTTTTAATCACAATCTCCAAGCAATAGCAAATTTTTATTCATGCACATGATGACTGCGATTTTCTAGATAGAGTTTTGTGCTTTGGAACTCGAATTGCAATGCAATTATCTTTCCTTTTTACCCTTGCTTTCTAGGGAGCTAGCCCTACAAATTTTGATTTTGTAGACTAGTGTGGTCTTTGAATTGCAAATTTTCCTTTGCTTTATATTTTCAGGCTGAAATTTTTACATTGCAAAATGCATTCTTATAGGTTTATAAATAAGCATATATATCCATATGCATTTAAACAGTTATGCTCTTTAATTCAAATATAGAGCTGGATAATAATTCCCAACTTAGTCTATCTTGAAGGCTTGTCTAATTTTAACATTTCATATACATGGAAACATAAATATCTCTTCTAGTCCTTTCCTATCTATGACCAGTTAATTTACTGTATCAGTCAATGAGAGTTTCATAATTCATACAAGTATATTCTACCCTTAAAATTAAATTAAAATTTGAATATTAGCCAATATCTTAGACTAATTTTAGAAAATATTGAGAAGAAAGATAGTGCAACATTGGCTGTGATGTTTCACAATATTAAAATTAAAAGGAAACTTGGAAAGCCCAGCTAAACTATTGGTACCTTTTAAGAATTTCATAAGAGGTATGAACTCTCCATGTTTAGTTATACACACACACACAATGTTGGTAAATAAATTCCGTAGTTTTTCTATTCTGATCTAGAAAACTTGAGTAACTTCAACACTTATAGTAAGAGTAGTTGGTGCTGACTCCATCACTACTGAATTGATCATCACTAGTAAAGTGTCTGGCACATAGTATGCACCAAATTAATAGATGTTTGATGAATGAATGAGTTGTCACTTCCTAGAAACAGATAATTTCCTTTTCTAGCTTCTTTTAACCTAATAGTTCTGAATGTTATAACTGAGTACAAATTTACTGCCCTGTAAATCTGAACTCTGTAAATTTCTAGCTATTGTAAAAACAAAACAAAGCTAATAGCTTCTAACTTTGCTCAGGTAAATGGAAACACAGAATATGAATATGCAGAGAAATTCTCTGTACTCTGTACTCAATGTCTCTTCAGTCAAACTACCTGATTCCTAAGTTATAATAAATTTATTTTGAATATCTAAAATTGCCTCAGAAATAGAAAGGATTTGAGTAGCTGTATTAAGGGAATTTATCTCAAATATTGTCTTAGTTCCTTTGTTTTACTTCACCAGCCCTACCCGCAAGCACAAGCGTCAAGTCTTAGTTCTTATTTAGTTGATTGTCATCCTTAAAATTCCATGGTGGGAGCATATTTGAAACTATCTACATAGAAAAAGAAAAAAAAATCCCTGAGATCATTTGAACTCAACATACAAACATTAGAGTGTGGAACATAAAGTTGTGATGTTCCATTTGACCTACTTCATCATAACAAATGAGTTCAGTACTTATCTATTATGTTAATTGAGCTTCTAGAATGTATAGATCCATTTTTTAAATCAAATCTGGGAAGTTTTTGTTCATTTTATCTTCAGATATTCTTTCTGTCACTTTCTCCTTCCCTCTGGGAATCCTGTGATTCATATTGGTACACTCTAGGATGTTTTTTAGACCACTCACTGCTAATTTTTCTTCATTCATAGTGTTCCTCAAGATGGATAATTTCAATTGATCTAGGTTTAAGTCTGCAGACGCTTGTCTGCCTGCTCCAACTGGAAATATTTAGTGAATTTTTCTTTTTCAGTTATTGTATACTTAACTTTATAGATTCTGTTTTTTAAAAATAATTTCTATTTTTATTCTTCTAGTTTCCATAACTATTTTTGCTTGGTTTCCTTTAGCTCTTTGAGTATATTTAAAATAATTGGTTTAATATCTCTTCTAGTAAATGAAATGCACGTGCATCCTCAGAGACACATAATTATCATTAATTTTTTTGTGAAAAAAGTTGATTTCTTGTTTCTCTTCATGCTCCATAATTTTTGCTTGACAACTACTTTGAATATTGTTTTACAATTGGAAACAATATTGTTCATTTTCCTTGGAGTCTATTTTGTTGTTTGCTATAATGGTAGTTACTTATTTGCTTGCTGAGTTTACTATATTTAAAAAGTTTGTATTTGTTATGTTTGGAGACTGTGGTGGGGGTTGGAGAGAGAGAGAAGAAAGAGGAAGAGGATGAGGAGGATGAGGAATAGAATGAGGAGGAGGGGCAGGAGGAGGAAGAGAAGAAAAAGAAGAATCTTACAGTCTTTATAGTCCTTCAGTACTTGTTTCAGCCCTGCTCTATCTTTCATTTCCTGCTTGTACTTTACCTAGATATCAGAAAGAAGCAAAAGCTTAGAATATTTTCAGGACTTTTCTGAATTTATTTCCTATACTGGGCATATGCAAGACTTTTCCAAATTACCCAGTATATGCACAAGTGCACTTGTTTGCTAAAGAAAAATTTTCCTCAGTCCCCATCCCAACCCCAGGCTTTCAGCGAATTGTATACTCACTGTCATCTTTTGCCCTAAGCAACTGTGGGTTATTTCACAGTGAAAGAAAGTCTGCTGCTTTTCTGCCCTAAATTCTGAGTTCAGTGAAACAAAGACAAGCCCTTGTATCACTCCTTCAAGTAGTCCCCAAAAAGTTTAGAACAGCGTAACACAATTCTTTGTCAATAATGTCTGCTCTGCTTCTTCTAAAACCCTTACAAGGGTCCCACTTTGTCTTCAACACCTTCAAGGAAAGGAAATAAGGTCAAGATAAGTAAAACACCATGAAACATCCCATCTTTTAAATTTGCCTTTTTTGAATAAGTATTCACCTGGTTGCTATAAGTCTGTGAATGTTTTCTAGTTTGTGCCAAGTGATTTCTCTTTTTGTTTTTTGTTTGTTTGTTTTTGAAGTTTTGCTTGAATTATCTATGTTACGTGGAGAAAAAAGGCTTTTATACCTGCTTGCTCTCTCCAATTTTTGCTGATATTGCTCCTTGACATTCTGGGGCAGTTCTGGGACTACTTTGGATTTCATTTATAGATTCTGACTTAAATGCTTCTTTTGTTCTGACCAATGTTCATTTTTACTTCATGGGTCTTGGTTAATGTAGCAATTTTAAAGTATTTGTGTGATAAAACCAATTTTTAAGTCATGTTAGATTTTGCATCTGTGGATTCTCTTTTCAGTGTTCTTGGGCTTTCACTTGTTCTTCATATTGGAGCAATTTGCATGTTGTGTCATGGTAGTCTAGGTCATGTTAAAAACTTTGGAGAATGTCAACTTTTTATTTTATGTGTGATCAATCCAGTTAGCTTCAGAGCACAAGCCATCTTATTATGTTAACTGTGGTTCTTAGGTGACTTTAGTTTTCCAAGCTTTGAAGGTCTGTTTGGAATATGAACTATAGTCTATACTATAGTTTTATCCTCAGAGACTTCCCTATGCCCAGATACTATGTAAACCTCCACTTCAAACACCCCTTTGAGTTAGTGATCACTGAATTCTCCCACCTGTATGCATAGACTCAAGTTTATAAACCTCCGTTTATTATCCTCTTGTTGATAATTCAACAATCCCAGTCAGGGATTTTAGGAAGATAGAAGAAAAATAATTTTCTTTCCTCTGCCAGACTCATCTTATTTTTAAAACCTTCCTCCCATTGTCTTCATTGTCCTTACAACATTATATGTTGTGGTTTTTTCTTCCATATGTTACTTCTCGTTTTGTTACAGGGCAGGGAGAGGAGCACTCCAGAACCCCTAAGCCTGCCCTCTTTGAATGGGTTCTGCCATCCGCAGCATTAAGACAAACATATAAAACCTTTAATGGAAAGGGACTTTAATACAACTAGGGTACAATAAAGAAAGAACAAAGAACATAGTTACTAAGTTAAGCATTCAAAGTTACCCATCTCCTTGAGAGTAAAAGTCCAGCCAAATAGGATTGGCCCAAAGCAAGGCCCAAAAACCTGCCACACGTCTAAAGGACCTTTTAGTAGAGACCCATAGAAAAGGGTTAGAAAGAGTTAGACAAATCCAGGAGGAAAAGAGCAAAATCAAAATTAAGATAAAAGCTGCCATTGTAACCTCCCCACGGGTCTCTTACCCACATTTGTCCCAACCAGTTCAAAACCAAAAAGCAAGCACAGTTTCTTCACATGTCCCTCTGCTCCACGTGCCTTCTCCAGGTTTCCTTGCTGTTCTCCATCTTCCTTTTTTCTCTCTTTTCTTTTTTCCAGAAATCTCCTTCTCCTCAGCTCCACCCACTTAGGGCGGAACCAGGATTTTGGAACTTCCCCTTTTCCTGGAACCACCCTGTTACAGTTTGGTCTTAATATATAAAGAGATTTTTTTCCCCTTCCATTTTTAAAGCTTTCTAAATTTACCTTTCTTATCTAATTTCTGAGGTTTTCTAAATCTGGATCATGTTTAGTGTCATGTCATATATTTTTCTTATTGTCATTTAGTTCCTTTTGAAATCGTAGGTTATTATTCATATTTTTTAGTTTATCTTTCTGGGATGTCTACGTGCATATCATTCTGCTACTTTTTTTTTTCTCTTATGTTACCTTTTCACAGAATTTGAGCTCAAACATTTCTATTACTTATTTATATAGATATATTTTTAAAGATTTATTTTAATTATACATACAAGAACTGGGGTACAGGCCAGAGGTGCAGGGGGTGAGAGGATTCACTAGAGACAGAGAGGGGAGCAGAAAGGCAGATCGACTGAAACACACTGCTGAGGGGAGCAGTTGGCTTAGAAGGAGAGGTCTACTGTGCCATATGGGTCACTTCTCTGGCTGGCAGCAGGGATTGAAGTTGTGCTGCAGTGACTGTGGTTTGTTTTATAGTGCATTGCTTAACCCACTGCACCACCAGGGAGTCCCCACTTATTGATATTTTAGTCGACTATTATTCTTACAGAAATTTTAGATTCATAGTAAAAATTGAGCCAGTTACCAAGAATCCCTTATACGTTGTACCCTCATGAAGCAGAAACATTGGCAGACCTACACCAGTGAATTCTTAGAAGCTCGGCATCAGAAGAATGGAATGAGCTGCTCTGGCACCAGGAAGGGACAACAGGATGCCCTGTAGTGTGGAAGAAATCAGATTTTTTAGAGAGGTATAAGAACAACTCCCATAGGGAAGGGTGTTCCCAGTGAGATACCCGAGGAATGCTTTTTCAGGGTGCCTTATATTTCTTGTTTTTAATGGGCTTCTGCTTTTGATCAGACCCTGCTGAGGTCTGTTAATCCAATATTGGTTGGGGTTGCTATGGGGGGAAATCTACTGAGTGCTTGCCTTATTATAGGCCTCACTTGTGCATAACCTCCCCCAGGAACACCCCTTAGCAAAGGGTACACTTGTTGCAAATGATGAACTTACACTGACACATCATTATTACCTAAATTCCATCATAGTTTACATGATGATTTACCCTTTAAGTTATACACTCTGAGTTTGTACAAAGGGACAATGACACATATCCACCACTACAGGTTCATAAAGGCTAGTTTTATTTCATTAAACAATCCTCTGTGACGTACCTATTCTTCCCTCCTTTCATCTACCTTATTTACTAATCCTTATACAGTCTTCCTGGTTTTGTTTTTATAGTAGTCACATAGTGGAAATCTATAGCCTTTTCATAATGACTTCTTTTGTGTAGCGGTGCACATTTGAGTTCTCTCCATGTCTTCTCATGGCTTGATAACTCAATAAAAATTACTATTATTTTACACTTTTGTTAATTTTTAAATTTTGAACTCATTGTTGTTGTTTTAATTGGTAAGTAATAGTCTGCTCTCTGGATATATCAGAGTTTATTTAGTCATTCATTTAGTGAGGGACCTCTTGCTTTCAGAGTCTTGGTTATCATGAATAAAGCTATATATTCACATGTGTTTTTTGGTGTGGATATGTTATCAAGTCTTTTGAATAAATACCAAGATACACAATTACTGGGTCATATAGTAAGCATAGGATTAGTTTTACCGTAATCTGGCAAACTGTCTCTAAAGTGCTGTGCTACTTCATACCTATTAATAATTACTCAACGCTCCAATTATTCCACATTCTCACCAACACTGGCGATGTTAGTGTTCTGGATCTTGGCCATTCTAATACATACAAAATAATGACCTCAACATATATTAATAAAATGAATGCAAGAACGAACACTTACATAAAAAAAAAAGTTAATGTCACTGAAAAATGATTCCATAGGAGTTAGTGAAAAACAATTCAAAAACTTAAAAGTATCTCTCTAAATTATGGGCCATTTCATTATTTAATCTCTTTATTTAGTTGAACAAATTTTTGCACTATTTTTATTTTAAATAAGTGAAATCCAATCAAAGATAAAGCACTATTTCCTAAGAATGTGAATGGAATTTTCAGGAGATATACATAGAAATGTAATCAATGATTATGCTTGGGGATTTAATCCACTATTGTTCCTTAATTTGCATGATAAAAAATACCTTTGTGAATTCTCCCTGAAAAAGGTAATTACATGCTGCATTTAAAAAGATGGGCATATTTAGCTTAATTTAACTTAAAAAAGAAACATTTATGTTCTCATTAAATTTGCTCTACAGTTTTATTTTATTGATTTAAGGTTCTTTTAAAAATGCATATAAACTGCCCACACTAGTAATTACCCTAATTTTTAAAAATGTAGTCACAATTCAATCATTAAGAAGGGAAGCAAAGCATCAGTCCATTAACAGTTGTTTATAATAGCACATCTCAATTGATTAAACTGTAGTTTTTTTGTAGGTCTTGTTTTATAAATTGAGCTAGTCAAGTAAACATAACATTTGGTAATAGTCTTCATAGCAGCTGTCAGAATGACTTATTGTTTTTACAGTCCTGCATTCCTTCAGAATTAATAATACCTTTGTGCCCTTTATAACACTTATTATTGATGCCATGAAGTTCTCTATATTTAATGAGTAGATGTTTCATTATAGTGCATGGTTTTGTTGACAGATAGAAAATTTTTCTAATCTGTTTCTCTTTTCTTCTTGATTGAAGGATTGTAAATATGCAATTAGCAGCTGAAGGAGAAGTAAAAAAAGAAAATATCAGCTGTCAAGTATTTCTGTTGAAAGAGACAGGATTCTTTAAGCTAAGAATATCATGACAAAAGATAAGAGCATACTTGCCAATGAAGCTGAAAGTTGCAACATGTTTAAGCGTTTGATTTGGTTTTCATTCTGTGAAACAATTGTAATCATTGTCTTCTGTGATACAGACACTAATGAAAAGACATACTTCCTATAGAGTTGACTGAGATCAAGTGCTCATATTTCACCAACACTCAGATTACTATTTTGTGGTGTCAGTCTCTCCAAAAGGGTCAATAGGCTTTTCTCAATAGGCCCAGAGTGGAACACTTGTCATCTTAGAATGGGGACTAGAGGCCAATCAAAGATTTTAATTCTGGGAAGGTCTATTACCATTACTAAAAAAATGCAGATTGTTTTTAAGTAAGAGCAATGAGGACTCTGAAGGCTAGGAGAAGCCTCTCTTCTTGCTTAATATAGAACACCCTCTCATACGCTACTAATGGAAGAGGCAATCATGATTATCCCTTAAGGCCTAGAATAGAGCTTGTGGTCTCACCCAATTCTAGTTTCTACCTAAGAAACTTATCTTTACTCTTTGAGTAAGAATGGAGCAACCCCCTCCATATTTGTCACATGAAGTCTTCCCCTCTCAGTCCCTGCACCAGGTTCCAGCTAAATATTCCTGGTTTACTTCTTTTTTTAAAAAAAGGTTTTTATTTTTATTTTTGTGTAAAAGAGATGGGATATAGACCAGAGGGGTAGGAAATGAGAGGATTCATCAGAGACAGAGTGGGGAGATGAGCAGGAAGTTCACTGAAATACACTGCTGAGGGGAAAAAGCGAGGCAGGAGAGGTCTGCTACACCATAGGTGGGGTAGCTCCCTGGTCAGGGTTTGAACTCAGGCCATCAAGGTGATAGCTGAGACTTAACTACTAGGTCACTAGTGAGGCCACACTCCATTATTCTTTACAATTTACAACCAAGTAAATTCTCCATATGTATGTTACTAAATTGTTTTTTGTCCCTCAGATAAACCATGTGATACTGTTTGGATCCAAGATCCAGAGAAGTACTGGATAATTTCTTTTGCATCTTAAAGTTTTGATGATTATTTACCTTGTAAATATTTTGCAGTAGTGATGTGCTCTCTGATTTCTGAGAATGGAAGAAAATAGCAAATACAAATATATCAGTTTGTAATTTATGAAAGTGATATTGGTCATAATAACAGAATAATGTTAGGAATTCTTTGTTAATATCAGCTAGAGAATTTATTACATCTTTCAATTTATCAGCTTAATCTTAAAATAGATGAGAAATGATCATATTTTGGTACGGTATCTCAACTTAAACTCTTTAATTTTCTATATATTCTTTTTGGTCTCATGGTTTTAGGTAGATGTCTGTCTTTTATTTCATGAAACTTACTCTCCTTCAACAGATTATCAAATGGAAAATGATTTACGTGTCCTGAAAGTATAAGTACATCTATTCGTGGAGAGAAATCTTCATATTATTTGGAAAGTGCAAGTATCTCACAGAGATAGAAATACAAATAATTCCTTTTATAAATATCTTATTACAGTTTATTATTTTACATTATTTATTTTAATATATTTAATATATTCTTTAAATATACTTACATTAACATAAATTATTTTATAGTGTTTAAAAAAAGATACTAATGGATTTTTTCCACCACTGGGTTACTTTGTTTATGCCTTATGAAGATTCTCTGAGGGACTGTATTTATACTTTTTACCCAATTGAGAAGTAAATCTTTCCTGATTTTGAGGAGGCAAGGGAATACTATATTTCTTCTGTTAACTTGAAACTGTTATTGTTAGTTTCTAAGTATTTGATTGACTTGGAACTTATATTCACAAAAATATATATTTTTTATTGTTTCTATTTTTCTATTGTTACAAAAAAAATCTCCAAGAAAGAGGAGGCACATCACAGTGCAGTGAATGGGCAACATTTTAACTCATATCCCTCATTTAAAAGTAGTCACCAAGGATTACAAATTCTAGCATGCCTTAAACTTGACTTCATGAATGGGGTACAGCTGGGAAGGAGAAAGGGAGGAAGCAGGTATATATTTGAGGTAGAAAACTCTGGGTATGAGACTGTGAATTAGAGACAAGTGGATGAGAAACATTTGGGGTGGCTGTTCCTGGTCCTTGGTCTTTGATCCTGGTAGCTTTAATGTTTTGGCAGAAGCAATGGCCCCATAGTAGATGATACCTTGCCCTTAATACTTGACATTGTAGTAAATTTTGTTTTTGGTCTCTCCTGTCCTAGCTCTCTGGAGACTTGCAAACCCCGTCTCATGGTTCTTGTTAGAATGTGCCTTGGATTTATTCTGGTATTTGGGCCTCAGTTGCCCCACTCTGGGCCCAGTCTGTTTGATTTTTTATTTATGAGGGGATGTTTGGTTTTTAGAGTAATTGGGAATCTGTTACTGAAATCTTTTCTTCTCCTCCCCCTTTCCCTTCCTGTCCTCCCTCTCCATGCCAGTTAAAGATCTTTAAGCACACTCGGCACACTTGATTTTACTTGGTGTGTGCAGATGGCCAGACCCTTTCAGAATGGGCAAAATGAGTGTTTCCTCTAATAGTTTGGGTACCCCTTATTTAATAGTTCCTGGGTCACATGGTTTCACTGTGAGGTATGAATCCAATTTTGTTTTTCTTTGGCTAGTGAGTCATTTCCCCATGCAACTATTCTGAAGTAACCCAACTTTTCTGCAGTTATTTGTAACGCCATGTCTTTCATGCAGCAAATTTCCATGAATAGATATATCTATATGTCCGGGCTCTGTGCAAGTTCATGACTATTGATTGTTTATCTTCTTATACCACATTATCTTATGGTCATGATTTTGTCATTGCTTTTAATTATAGTAGGGTGTTTCTTCTTAGTTTGCATTTATTTATTCATTTGTATTATTTTGCTTTTTAAAATATTAGTTTTTATTATTAAATATCAAGTGTATCAAAAATGTTTGGAGAAATGACCATCAGTCAGCTTTAATCATATAAAATCTTTTTCATACTTGATGGTTTTAAATAAAGTAATACCTTAGAGATAAAATTAAAGCCTCTCATATATATACTATAGTCCTATTTTCCTCCTACCTCTTTGGCGTTAAATAAGCCAAATTTTGGTGCTTATCATTTCATGCATGATTTTATACTTTTTGGATATGTGTAGACATCAATTTTACTTTGCATGTTTGAAAACTGCTAAATATTATCAAATAGCTCATATTACTCAGTCATTTCTTTTAATTAATCATTGTTTTTGATAGGTAGTAAAGTTAATACATACCCCTTGCTAGTTTTAGTTTTTATGTTTACCTAAAAACCAACTACTTTAGATAATCATAGATTTTTGTTATATGAATTTTAGTTAGTATTTTCAAGTTCTCCCAAAAAATTTTAGTGAGAATTAACTTGACCTGAAGATTTGATTTTGCAGGGATGCAGTTGGAAATTATATCTTTGCGATATATCTTTGTGATTGAGACATTGTGTTGTCTCAATAATGAATAGGGCAATTTTAATATAATTTATTTTCATTTTCTATGTCACTAAATGGGATTGTAACATTTTTATATATTCTACAATTTTCTTGATTTTTAATTTGCATTTTACTTTTAAATTTAATTTTTACATATTTTTGGTGTAATTGAAAAAATGCCACTAATAAGGTGGTCTTCTTTCTAGTCACCTTCTAAGACTGCCTTTAGTTGTGAAGGAGTCAAAAACTGCTTAGGAGTGAAGAGTAAAAATAAGCTCTAAGTGAAAAAGCAAAAAGCAGCACTGCTATTAATCAGGAGGGGAGGACAGGCACAGATAAAGTCAACTGCAAAGTTAACAACATAGTATCTCCCAAGGTCATGCTGCAGTTGTAAAATGCCATAAAAACTCACTTTGAATGATTAATGCTTTCTCTTTGATGTTGCTCCAGACCTACTGTGTTTGGTTCTTTAATTACAGGACAATCACAATTGCTTAGCCACATTTACCTTAAAACAGCAGCCAATTCCTAGCTAATCCTGGCATTTTTGAATCCCTCTTTGAATACAGAAGCCAATCCTGAACTGATTCTTGCTTCCCTTACATTATACTCAGAATCTTTCAGGGGAATTCAAGCCTAACATCTTCCATTAATGCAAGCAAAAAAGGATTTTCCCTAGGTCACAGGCTAAGCTTTTTTTGCAAATTATATTTGCTCATCTGCTCATCCTGTTAGGGTTTCGATGAAGATATCCAAATAATCTGCAAAAGGTTATAGATTTTGTCTTTTCTTTTATGACTTTGACCATTTTTCTTCCCTAATTGCATTGTCAAGGACCTAAATACTACTTTGCTAAAGAGAAGCAAATATAGTATCATCAACTACCTTCCCATCTTAACAGTGGTAAGATACTTTTCCTTATTTTCCCATTCATAGCCTATTTTTAAGATCCACCATAAGAATAAACAATTACTTCTTTGTTAAGGTTTTCCTATCATTTTTTAATATTTTCTAATAGTAAATTATTTTTGATTATCTGAAATAATCCCAAATCCCATTATGATGGACTATTTTTAAATACTGTATTTATTTCTTTGTACTTGCATTTACCTGAAGACTAAGGATAATGAATGCTTTTATGTGCTTTTTGGTCATTTGCATATCTTCTTTTAATTACAGTGATGAGTTAATTTTACTTTCTGGGTACAAATCTTTAAATATATATTCCCCCAATTTGTGACTTGCCTTTTAGTATTTTGTATAGCATCTTATAGAGCAAAAGTTTTTAATTTTGAAACTGCTCAATTTGTTAAATCTTACCAATGACTTGTGGTTTGTGCCTTATCTTAGAAGTCTTAGTCTAACACACAATATGATTTTATTAATTTTAATTATAGAAGATTTATAGGCTTTGTTTTTACATTCAAGTTTATGACATATTGAATAAATATTTATATCTGATGTGAAGTAAGGGTCAAGGTTCATTTTCTCCATATAAATATTTAAATGTTTCAACATCATTGTTGAAAGGCTACTCTTTCCTCTTTTAAGTCATCGTGATAACTTTCCCACTATTAACTATGTTTATGCAGGTCAATTTCTGGTCTGCATTCTGTTCCACTGACCCAGATGTTCATCTTAATGCCAATCCTACACTGTTCTGATATTTGTGGTCTCATAGTAAATCTTAAACTGTGGCAGTGTAGGTTCTTCAACTTTGCTCTTTTTCAAAATTATTATGAGTATTCTAGATTTTTTATATTTCTATATAAAATATAAGAATCAGTTTTTCTACAAAAAAAGCCTGATAGTCTTTTGATTAGTATTGCATTGAATCTATAAACTAATTTATAGAAATTTGATATCCTGATAGTCTTGACTCTTCTAATTCATAAACAAGAATCTATTTAAGTGTTTTTAAATTTCTCTTTTAGATATTTGAATGTACAGATATTGTGTATTTTTCCTGAGCTATTGTCTTTACATATTTCCGGTTGTTATTCGTGCTAAGTTTTATTAGTATTTTACCTCAATTTTTAGTTTTTTGTTGCTAGTATATAAAAATACAATTATATATTGATCTTGTTTATTGAAAACCTCAAAAAATCAGTTAAAATACTAGCTTTTATTTGTAAATTCTTAGAAACTTTCTACTTACATTGTCATATTGTCTACAAATAAAGTTATATTTTCCATTTTAAATATTTTGCCTTATTTCTTTTTATTACTTTAGTGAAGTGGGTATGATTTCTAGTACAATGTTAAATAGAAGTGGTGAGAACAGGCATTTTTATTTTATTTATGAATCTTGGGACACACTACTCAGGCTATTACAACTAATTATGATTTAATGTTTTTACAGATGGTTTTTGTAAGATTGAGGAAGTTTCTCATTACTAGTTTGCTTTGACATTTTATTATATATGTATATTACATTTGTCAGTTATTTTCTATATCCATTGAGAGTGAAAACATTTATCTCTCAGTCTGTTAATAATGTAGATTATACTGGTTGATTTTTCTAATGTTACATTTCTTGAACAAAGCTCACTCTGTCATCATGAATTATCATTGGTCAAACTGAATTTTTGGATTATATTTGTTAAGATTTAGTTAAGATGTTATTAAGGTTAGAGATCAGACATTGCATAATTTAACATATAGAGAATTGTTTTGTGGCAACAACATTGTCTTCCATTATGAATGTTTTATGTATACTTGCAAGAATGAATATTCTGTTGTTGAGTAGAATAGTCTATAAATATCAAATATGATTTATATACTAGGTTAATATAAAACCAAAGTACACTTTTTACTTTGGAGGGGACAATTCTGACTTTCAAGTTGTTAATTTTTTTGTCCATAACAATTTTTTGGTAGAATCCATAAACTGAAGTCATTTTCCTTGAGGATGTTTCCATTTGTTTTTATGCTTTAAAATTTTAAATGTCTAATTGTAAAGAGAACATGTAGGGTAATAAATGCTAATTTATAGTGTCTGTTAACAGACACCAACAAACTTCTAAACATACAACTAAAAGTTGCTGACATGATTATTCCATAAGTTTAGATTTTATTCACTAAATAATAGAGTCATAAAATCTAAAAGAAAACCATAATATGTCTTTCCAGACTTTCCTCTAGTTGAAGATGTTCTCTCCATTAGTCCTTAGTTGACTGGCTTTTGATTGTCTTCATGATGCTTTTATTTCTTCTTTTGAATCATTCCTCTGACTTTAATCATCCTGGCATATTTTCAGTAGAGTATGGCACTTCCTAAAAACAGTGGAGTTATAACATACTCAACTGACAACACGCTCATTCCACAACATACTCAACTTGTCTTTATATAAAGCATACAGGTTTCTTCATATGATTGGGGAGTTATTTCTAATTTTATTCTGAGGTTATTAGTGAGGCAATCATAAACTCAAATGAACATTGGTTATTTGCCATTAGGCTATTTCTGTTACTCTACCATATATTTCTGAGAGAAGTTAAGTTCTCCTGTGAATCCAATTTTGAACATAAAGGCAATGAGAAAAGCCACATGACAAAACCACATGCTCTTACCTCTCAGGAATAGATATTCCTTCTTTCATTTCAAAGAAGTCAACAGCACTTGATTTTGTTGACCAGACCCATTGAACACCCAAAGAAGCTGCTGTTGGCCGCACTGTGATTGCACTCCTCCTTTTTCTTTATCACCTTCTGTAAGTTTCTTCCTTGTTTACTTTTCTTTCCCTTCCTTTTCTTTTGGCTTCAAGACAGGTATGTGTCCCTCATTCCACAGTGAATTTGAAAGGACTCATGGAGGAGAGGACCACTAGAAATCCTGACACCACCCTGCCATACTATGTCTCACATTGCGGCCACAGTGTCTACCTTCAGTTTGTCCTAACAATAAACATAGCAATGTTTACCATCAGCTTTTCCTACTTCACACCCTGAGCCTGAGACATAGATTCCCATTCTCAGTTGACTTCTATATTAGAAATAGGAAGGCAGTTCACTTTCATTTCTGAAATGTAATTTCTCTGAATGTAGAGCTATATACTAACAATATTTCATTGATAGCATTGTAAAGTTGCATTGTGTTTCTAACTTGTATTTCTCATGAAATAATTGCTATCATTCCAGTCTGTGTCTGGGTGCACAATAAAATCTTCTCTGGCTGCTCTTAAATTTTTCTCTTTAGCTTCATTTAAATTGTGAATGGTATGATTTATTTATATTTATTATGGTTTAGAATTGTTGAATTCTTGAATTGATGGATTTCAAATTTTGATGAAATTTGTAAAAATGTTAGCCACAAGTTCTTAAAATCTTTTTGCGTGTTACTTTTAGTTCTCATTCTAGATCTCTACTTATACACCGTTTATGTTTGTCATGGTTTATATGTCACTGATAATTTCTGCTTTACTTTATTCGCTTTGTGTTTCACTTTTATATTTTTCAGTTGTCATGTCGTTTAGTTCACCTGTCTTTTCCTATGTGATATTTTATCAGCTTCAGTATCTCACTTTAGGCACTTTTTAGATACTTCAGTTTTAAAACTTTCCACTTCTATTTCATATCTTCTTTTTCTCTCACCATGCTCATATTTTCCTTTATATTCTGATTCCACCATCTCTCTTATTTCTAAGCTTTTATTGATTTTTATCTTAGTTATGGATCTTATTATAATACTTCTTTGGTGTCTGGTAGGTTTTTAAAATAGTATTCTAGTATAGCTTATTCATGTTGAGCATTTTTATATTCCTTTAAAAAAGAACATGGCATTGTTCTGGTATGCATTAACATGGAATCTGTTTGATTCCTTCAATGATATATTTTCTGTTTTATTAGTATAGTCCAGAGCAGCCTTTTCCTTTAATATTCAATTAGTCCATTATTAAGGGAAGGCCTTTGATGTATGCGTGTTCTAATATACCATTCTTATGAAGTCTCTCCTATATGACTGGTAGCAGCACAGGCTAAAGCCATGTATAAAACCCAGGGATTTGTACAGTACACTGCTTTTTGGTGGTTCTGTCTTACTCTCTTGTATGTACAGAGTAGTATTTGCCCAAAGTCTCAAAAGGATTCTCTGCAGACCTCCAGACCTGCAGATTTGCTTGTACAAACCTTCCTTTCAAGTACCATTCCCTACAATTCATTTTACTTTGTTGAACTCTAGTCACTTTCTGCTCAAAGTAGGAAGATTGAAAGCATTGTCTGGGTTTTCATACTCTATGTTGTAATCTGGAAACTACTTCTAAAAAGAACATTTGCTTAGTTATTGGGCTTATCTTATTTTTTTCTTTTTTTGTAGATTACAGTCCTTCTTTATTTGCTGTTTATATAGTTTTGTAGGGAGAGCAATTCCCATAACACTTAATCCTTCATGGGCAAAAGTAGAATTTGCCATATTCTCAAACTGTATGTTCCTTAGATAATAGTGTCCTTATTGGATACTAAATAAATAATTTTAAAAGTCTCATTTATAAGATGTACAATATGTTTTCCTGCATGTTTTTTTTTAAAGTTCTGTAATAACTTGTATATCTTATAATGAACACCTTGTTCTAACTTAACTGTCAAACCACTAGAGGCTATTTTGCTTCTTTTGTTTGTTATCATTTTAATTTTTATTTAATAAGACATATTGTATGTCTGTATGTATAATTTAGCAATTTGGCATGCTATATTCTTTTCCAAAGTTTAACATTTTATCTAGCTTTATATATTTACTGATGTATATTTTATATTTTTATAATCACTGCTATGCCTCTAGTTGCTTTTCTTATTCTGAATTTATTTGTACATCATTTATGTCATATTTCTTATATCTTTGCACCAAAGTTTGGCTTGGTACCTATTTTATATATTTTTTTAGAGGAGCTAATTTTTTTAAAAAAATCATATCGTTTGAGTTCTACTACTATCATTTTTCCTTATTTCAATGAGTCTTGATATTATTTATATGTTATTTCTTTCCTGGCTTTTTTCTGATTTCCTGATAAAAATAACATTAAATGCTTAAAATTTTTAAAAAGCAGAAAGCCTGGACACAATTCTGAATAGGTAGTTCATAAAGAGGAATAACCATGTGATTTAGAAATCTGTGTAGAAATTAAAACCTATTGGAAATAAGAGAAATGCTGTGTCATTTTATTCCCATCAGGTTGGCAAATATTAGAGCACTGCATAGTTTTCTGTGTCAAACAAGTTTAGGATAGGGATGTTTTAATTTGCAAAACCATTTCATAGGGGTTCTAACAATGAAATTAATTAGTTAAATTAAGAATATACATGCTGTATATGGATTTATTATCTAGACAACCCCCCTAGAACATGAAGTCCTGAGGCCAAGGCTTTTTGTGTCTTTTGCTCACTGACACATCATTCATGCCTACAACAGCACAGGGCATTATTCTATATCTAATATGTACTTAATGAATTAATTACTCTCATACAAGTGTTACAAATGGATGTGTAAGAAGATTTACTGTGGCATGATTTCCAATAGTAAAAACTCTTGTTGGATCCATCACTAGGAATAGAAAAGCAAAATGCAATTATAGAATGCATAGGAATACTATGCTGCAGTAAGAGTGATTGTCATAAAATCACAAGACTAGATTGATATGGGTAAAGAGCCTTCAAACAAAATCAAAGCAATATTTTGATTTGAAAGTTAAAATTTACACATAAAGCTCAATTTTATATTTGAAGGAGTCCAACATTTTTAGGACAAGTGGGAGAGTGGAAATGAGTGAAAATTAAAAAAAAATTAAAGTTAATTAATTTTGTATTTTGGGTGGGAAGCATTTAAATAATTTTTAAAATTTGTAATGTGGTGCCATGTTTTATATCCTTGTCACTATTTTGACAGTATAGAACTCTGCACAAAATTAAAGTTAAAAATTAAAAGTAATAAAAATTAAAAGTAAAATAAAGCCACACAGGCGCCTTACATTGATAAATACCAGAATTCTATAAAGGTTAGCCTGTATTAGGCCTTTGAATTCCATGACAAAAGGGTCTGTACAGTCCCTGGTGGCCCAGTGGGTTAAACAAAACACTATGAAGCAAATGGCAGCCACTGTAGCAAGAAGTTTGATCCCTGCTGCTGGCCAGAGGAGTGACCGACATGGTGCACCCACTGCTCCCCTCAGCAGTGTGCCTCAGTCGATCTGCCTATTCTGTTCCCCACTCTGTCTCTGCTGAATCCTCTCAACCCTGCACCTCTATCCTGTACCCCAGTTCTTGTATGCATCAGTAAATAAATCTTTTTTTAAAAATAGGGTATGTACACATGTCATTTTAACTTATTTGCCTTTTTACACATATAGTTCTATTTACTAATGGCAAAGTATTTTGAAGTCTTAGATTACAAGTGAATTGATGTTATGTCCCTAGCCAGGTATTTTCTTGAGAATAATTTACAATTAACAATCTGGCTTTCCTGTTTGTGGCAGGCAGGCCACCTGTTTGTTTCAGTTATACAAATCCAATATTGTAAACAATAGCATCAATTTACAAAGTAATTAGATTGAGTATCCATGGAATAATACACAAAAGGATATAAACTACAGTTTTTTTATGTAACTTGTTAAGTTAGATTGGCATCTAGAAACTAAAAGTTATTGCCACCAGCAATTATCCTTTGGCCTACTAGCACACATGTGAAATAAGTGTGGATCAGGCACATTTTGCATAAACAGGTGTCTCCATTCCCACAATTGGCACTTGTGTGGCTGAACAAGAATGACAAATGTCATGTTCTCACAGTGCAGCACTGTCCATCTATGTTAACATTTAGGCCTAATGACTATGAAAGAAAAAGCAAACTTTTTTCTCCCTGTATTGAGAAATGATGTTCTCAATGGTCTTACTAGAAATGGGAAAATGAGTTGCAAAGAGAAAAAAATGAAATAAACAACACCCAGATGAATGCTGCAATGTTCTAGGGAAAGAACACAGCTGGCTGTAAGGAGAGCAGAGACAAACAGAAGGAAGTGAATGAACCCTCTTGTGCCTGAACTTCTCCAAGAGCTGAAGAGACCGGAATGTAAAGCACAGGGGAGAGGAAGATGACAAAAAAGCCTTTATCTTAAAAGTCCTATTCAAACAAGTAGTTTTCTTTTCAGGCAAGCACAGCAGTTTTGAGAAGTGGATATTTCCCTTTAGCCTAAAATTTCATGCTGCTTATGTTGTCATTTTAAAGAGCAACGTTTTATGTTAGCAGAAATGAGGGGAGGAGATTGGAATTTATTGTATTATTTCTGTTGTTTAATCTAAGGATTCATTTGATTCCTCCTATGATTTTTTTTTACTTTCTAAGTATATGAACATATTATTTATATTCATGGAATTCTTAAAAGGATTTGAAGTGATTAGTTGCTTGTTGTCTATTTGCCAAGATAATGTGTTTATGGTGGAGGATTACAGGTGCTTTGATGGTGGCTGTGCTGTGGTGACATGCATTTGAAAAATTGTGACCCTGTATTTCTAAATCACATACAGTGTTATATTCCAACATGATCACAAGAAAAATGCTACAGCTTAAAAATATATTCTCTCATGATTCTTTAATAAGACCTCAAGTAAAAATCTTACACTCATAAAAATGAGTGGACTTTAGGAATCTTTTAGCCTAATGGTATTTTCTTGGTTTTCCTTAAGGAAATTTAAATTATAAAGTATGCAAATATATCTTACTAGGAAAAATTGTAGCAAAAAAAAAAAAAGCCCAAAAGATCTCTATTGAGGTCAGCTTTGGTAATAAATGACTTGAAAGATAACCCAATTGACTTAAAAGTCTGCTGGGATTTATTGATTTATATGATAGAAACCCTGGACATCAAGGCTTCAACTTTTCCTTGTTTATATTCTGGCATTACCAACATGAAGTTGCCTTGTTCTTAATTATTCCTTCTAAGGTTGCAAGATGGCTTCAGTGTCCCCTTTTCTTTCCAGTTTCATATTTCACAACAGCTTTTCAGAAGTTTCCAGAATTCAGTTTCATTTGCTCTAATTTATAGTGCTGAATTGGAGAATGTTTCAGTGGACCTGAAGATTATTGATTTCTTTGGGCCTTGTTCTCTCTCATGTTCAGTCTTGAAGGAGGAGTGTGTTTCATTGAAGCACATTAGTTGACAGTAATTGACAGTAACACCGGAAATTTCTCTTAAAGCAAAATCTGTATATCTCAAGGATGATAGATACAGAGGGGTATAAACAGTAAGTGTCCTCTATACGCTCCTTTGATGACACAAAGTTTTCCTCTCCTTACTCCCTGAAGACAATCACTGCCACCATGTATGGGTATGTGTGGCTATTCATCCAGGTATTTCTTTAGTGACTATATATAAAATATGTTTACAAAGGGCAAGCTTTTATTGTGTATTTTTATTCATTCTGTTTGTCTGCAATTTTATGTCAGATGGTGTAAAATGTTTTTCAGCTAGCTTTATCTTAAAGATCCAATCATGTTGGAACATAGGAAGTTACCTATATAGCACAAGTACATACAAAATTATCTCAAGAAAACTAGTGCCTATTGACCTACTATAATTTTTACTGCATAATTTTATAAAATATACATTTACTGCAATTTATTTAGCTATGTTTAATTATAGTTCATTTAGCTACTACTTACTTAAGAATTTCTCTTTTCTCTACCTCTCCCTTCTAGTCCTGCTTTAGCATTGGCAATGACACTATGATCATTCTTATACAAGTCTATCCATACATCTGAAAGTATCTCTTTAGGGTAAGGATTGTGCTGAGAAGTGGCATTACTAGATTTTTTTTAATAATTCCTTCAAAATGTCTGTACCAGCTTATAACAGTTTATAATTTGATAGTGTTAGTGGAAGAGTTAGGGGCACTCCACGACCCCAAACCTGCCTGTTCTAAATGACTTCTGCCATCTACTACATAAAGACAAAACATACTTCTAGTATATAAGACCTTCAATAGAAGAGAACTTTAGTACAAAATTTAGTGGGCAAGAGAGAGAGAAGAGGAGAAAGAATATAGTTAAATATGTTCCAATTAAACACTCTAAGTTACCAGTCTCCTCATGGATAAATGCTCAGCCAAATATGTTTGGTCCAAAGCAGGGCCACTTAGGCCCAAAAACTTGTCACAAGCATAAGGCACCTTCTGGTGGGGACCTATGGGAAAGGGGAAAAATGGTCTAGGAAAGTCTGGAAGGAAAAGATAAAAATCAATATAAAAATTGCCATTGTCAAACACTACATGGGTCTCTCATCCTCATCTCTTTCAAATATCTCCTTCTATGTCTTCCAAGCCCCTGGTACAAGTCCAAAGGCAAGAAGCAAGTGCATCTACTTCTTCACATGTCTCTCTGCTCCATGTATCTCCTCCAAATCTTCTTTACCTTCTTTTCCCAAGTCCTCCCCCAGTTTTTTATAGCTTCTCCCTGTTGTTCATCTCTACCCATCTTTGGGTGGGGGCCTTAACCTGGAAGTTGCCCTTAATATGGAGATTACACTGTTACAATAACAGTATACAAGTCTGCTGACAATCTCACTAATGCTAGATACAATCAACTGATAATATTTGTTAAAGTATCAAAAACTTATCATATTTTTTATTTAATTTGAATTTCCCTATTCATTTTTGAGTTCTATCATTTTTTATGGTTTATTGGTTCTTATTTTTCATTTTTATGAATTATCAGTACATCATGTTTTATGAGATGAAAAAATATTTTTCTTTAAGTGATTTGTATAATTTTCTTGTGTATTGTAAATACCAGTTTTCTCTTATTAGCTAAATGATAAATATGATTGCCCAGTCCATTACTTGTGGTTTTTAAATATAAAATGTTCCAGAATGATTTTTTTCATTTTTAGTTAAATTATCATTTAGATATAACATTGCTAATAGTTTTAGGTAAATGACATAATGACATGTATACATATGAAATGTAATGAAATGTTATCACAAGAAGTTGGCTAACATTTGTCACCACATTACAGTTACAATTTTTTTCTTGTTGTGATTAAAACTTGTAAAATTTACTCTTTTGAACTATCAAGTTTATACATTATTGATAAATATAGTCACTATGTCCTTCATTACATTCTGGGACCTGTTTATCTTATAAATGAAAATTTGTATATTTTGACCATCTCCTCCCATTGCCTATTTCCCTACATCTGCTCTGAGACACACTGATCTATTCTCCATATCTTTGAGTTAATATTTTTTCAATTTCACATATAAGTGAAACCATATTATATTTGTGTTCTCTGAGTTAGTTTACTTAGCATAATGTCCTCAAGATCCACAGCTTTCTAAGCTTTTTAAATTTTTATATATGAATGTAAGTATATGCTCATAGAGGGGTAATCCTTCACATACTGAATGACCACTGGCATTTTACTTCTGGTTATTGTGTAGTGTATATAATTGTGATTTTCATTTACTTTTACTTGATGTCTAGTAAAGTTGGGCTTTTTTCACATTTATGCCATGTAAACAGTATTTTTTTGTGTGAAATATTTCTCAAAGCTTTTCCTATTTTTAAAATTACTTTGTCTTTTTCTTACTATTTTAGAATTTATAGTTTCTTAATATGAGTACTTATATATATTGTATCTAATTGTTGTTTTTTAACATAAATGTCTTTAATTAAAATTATTTTTATTACTTATATGAATTAGAATTATAGTTCTTTTTTCCTATAATATTCCTGCCTTTTGACTTCTATTAAGAACATTTTGCCTATTCTAAGATGATAATATTTTTCTAAAATTATTTTACTTTTAACATATATAGATCTTGGGAAATTTATTTTTTTTTATGAACAAGGTGAGATAATGGATCAAGATTCTTTTCTTCCCCAATATATAATAATCTGACAACACTGATGAATAACATCATACTTTCTCTGATTACACCATTGTGACATGTTTGGCATTAAGAAAACAAAAACAGAAAACAACAGTGATTGAATATATGTGGGTCTGTTTCTACTTTGCTCAGTCCCTAGAATTCCTTTGTTTCTCTTTGGGTTATTACCATATTCTTTTATTATAACTTAAGAACAGATCTTGGTATTAGGTAATGTTTGTCTATGAACTGTATTCTACTTCTTCAAGAATGTTTTACCCATTCTCATATTCTGTATTTCCATGCAAATTTTAAAACCAAATAGTCAAACAAATATGTGGCTATAAAACTAACTGGATTTATCTTGAATCTATTGTTTAGTTTGGAAAGATTTAATAATTTTATATCCCTCTACATTTGTGTCCATGAATATGGAATATACACTTCTTAGGTTCTTTACTTTTTCTCTCAATATTTTATAATTTTCACTATAAAGATGTTATATATCAGTTATTAGATTTTTCCCAAAGTGTTTTATGTTTGCATTGTAAAAGGGATATTTCTTTCTTCCTTTTTTTTTTCCTTTAGTAGCCAGTATATGGAAATACAATCACTATTTGAACATTGATCTGGTATCCAATGACTTATAATATTTATCAATTTCAATAAATTTTCTATGGATTCTTTTAGATTTTTTGAGTAAACAAACATGACTTCTGGGAATAATAATAAAATCTTTTTCCATTACAAACTTCACAGCTTTACCTGTTTCCTATTTCATTTTGTGTCTTCAGTACAAAAGTGATCAAAAGTTGTAAGAGTGAGCAGTTTTGTTTCATTTCTAAATTTAAGGGAAGAAGATTTAGATATTTCACCATTAAGTATGATATCTGTTATAGGTTTTATCTATATTAAGAAATTTCTGTCACTATGGCCTTGCTAAGACATTAAATCATGAATGAATGTTCAACTTTATGAAATGCCAATAAACTCATGCCATTCACAGCAACATGGATGGAGTTAGAAGGTATTGTGCTCAGTGAAATAAGTCAAAAGGAAAAAGAAAAGTATCAGATGGTTTCATAGATAAGAGGAGTATGGGAAACTGAACACAGGGTTAAAAAAATAAAAGGTAAAACTTGCAAGAAAACTATAGATCTAAGGAATACAGTAGGGGAGGAAGAAGTGTCAAAATACGGGAAGGAAAAGCACAAGAGAATATGATGATGGTTCATGGGTGATGTGTTTGTGGGAGATTTATGGGGGCTATACCTGAGGAGTGAAATAAAATAGTGTACAAAAATTAACAACAATGTAAGAAAATAGAAAAACTTAAAACATTTAAAAAAATGCTTTTTATATATCTAGCTAGATGATCTTATTTAGTTGTTCTCATTTATTTAACTTTTTAAAGATTTATTTATTTTGTGTAGAAGAACTGGGATGTAGGCCAAAGGTGTAAGGGGTAAGAGGATTCACCAGAAACAGAGTGGGGAGCAGAACAGGCGGACTGACTGAAATACCCTGTTGAAGGGAGCAGCAAGTGAGACAGGAGAGGTCTGCTGTGCCATGTGAGTTAGCTCCCTGGTTCGATTGAACTCAGACCATGGAATTGATAGCATTGTGACTTAATACTTAGGCCACGGGGAGGCCCTATTATTATTTTAATGTAGCAAGTTACATTGTTTTCTAACAAATACTTGCATTCCCAGCTGAAATGTACTAAAAAATGTAATATCACTAGATTCTTTTTTCTTAAAGTTGATTTTTGGATCTTTGTTAGCTAAGAAGTCAGTCTATACTATTCTGGTTAGGTTTTGGAACCATCATCTTATTATGATGGAATTATTTACTAAAAATGTTTAAGGCAATGTTGTTCCTTAAATTCTTAGGATGAATCACCTGTAAACCAAATTAGGCTGATATTTTAATAGGTATGAATTTTAGTGAATTACTTTAAAAATATGTACAGGATTAATTTGATCTTTGATTTCACATATCATTTTGGTAGATTATTTTTAATTGAATTTTTAAATTAACATAATAATGGTTTACAACACTGTATGATTCAGAGGTATAAATTCTCACCCCATCAGATGTATGTTATAGCAGTACACCCACCAAAAAGTCACCCACAGTTGTTATTTTTAAAAGTGAATATTTTATCTAGTTGTGCAAGTCATCAACTGCATAAACTTGTTAAACATATAATAAAATATTATTTTAGTTAAAAGTCTGGAGGATTTTATTTAATTCCTGATATTATGTTTGCTTTCTCTTTTTTATAAATTAGTCCTCCTAAGGGTTTTATGAATTTAATTAGTCTTTTCACAAAAAGTAATTTTTAAAATTTGCTTATTCTCTTTACTATTTATCTATATCATTAGTTCATGTCTATGCTTTCTTTTTCATCCCAACTATGGTACATTTTGATAAATATTTTTGCATGCTTAGAAAAAATGTGAATTATATTACTATTAGATATGTTTTATCTAGGTTAATTATGACAAGTTAGTTAAGTATGGGTTATTTTTAGATGTCCAAAAAGATTGTGAAAGCTTTCTATTAAGGATGACACCTTTATAAAATGTCTTTTTACATTTTCTTTAATAACATTCCTTTTCTTCAAGACCATGTTGCTTGATAATTATTTTCAAGAATTGTGAAGGAACTGAGATTTTTTTTAAAGATTTATTTACTTATGCATACAAGAATTGGGGTCCAGGCTAGAGGTGTGTGGGGGGGGGGGTTGAGAGGATTCACCAGAGACAGCGTGGGGAGCAGAACAGGTGGATTTACTCAGATACACTGATGAGGGGCACAGTGGGCGAGACAGGAGAGGTCGGCTGCGCTATGTGTGTCAGCTCCCTGGCTGGGGATTGGACTCCATAGCAATGATTGTGCTGAGACTTAACACCTAGGCTAACATTGTGGCTCCCTGTTTTTCAGTTTCTTAAAGATTTCTCTCATGTTCTCAAACATGAAGAGTATTCATCTCAATTTTGAGAAACACTATATATATATGTATAATTTATAGGATATGGTACAGGAGGTAAGAATGCTGATTGATATTGGGTATGATAACTTCTCAAATTCAGGTTCTAGGCACTGTTACATTTAGATTCTTTATAACTAATTTATTAGATGACTCAGTTATTCATTATTGAAAATAAGAATCTTCTGCTAACTCTTAACAATATATAATGACCAGTGCAGTTTGAGCACTCTGTTCCAAAAGCTATTGAGGATTCAATTAAAATTCTCTCATACAGTATGAATATTATATAACTCTACAAATCATTTGGATCCTCTATGATAACATGGTTATCCTTCTCATTAATTAAAAACAGCCCATCTTTAATTCTTAGATTAAATGAAAATGGTAGCTGAAATCAGTGTTACCTGTAGTTGGTACCTTGTTTTTTAATCTATAGAATACTAAAATTCTTACTTATTCCTGATGAAAGTACTGGTTTGGAAGATTGTTCCAATTTATTTTTTATAATGATATATTTTGGAGTATAATCTACACTAATAAATATAGGCCCTTTGTTATAGTCAAATCTCCATTAGTAGATTCAGTTCTTTCATTTCCTGAACTTAACTACTTTGTAGAAAAATACATAGATTTGCTTTTCTTAGTTATTTTCTTTCAAAAATATATTATTTAAACATTCTTTTATACTCTAACGTTCAATCCTTCACAATTCTTGATCTCTAGAAGCAATTGAAAGGCTAGCAAAGGAAGATAGGGCACATGAAGACTAGAAACACATGCACTCATGTCTGACATTGACTGAATTGTTGACAGTTAGTGGTAGATGCAGTTATAGAAAGTTAAATTAGGTGCATTTATGCACAGAGTTGTAAAAGAACCAGCTGTATTTTATTTAAATTTATCCTGTAGAAATTAAAGAATTTTCTAAAAGATTGACTATTTATAAGAAACACTATTAGGATTGACTGCCAGGAAAATATAGGGGAGTAAAGAAAGCACAGTGCAAGGAGGTGGAGAGAAAAGATGGAATATAAAAAGCAGAATGCTCTTCTTGCAAAACCTGACAATTCAGAATAGCAATACTCTTAGATCACAAATTAAAGTGATCTTAATCAAGAACTTAAATTTGGAGATACAAGTTGTATATCTATGTAGCTATCATATATTCTACATATGCAATCATATTATATTTGATTTTTTTCTCAACAAAGATAAAAAACAAACATGTTTCTTTATATGACCAGAGAAGTGTTTGGTGTTCAGAAAGGAAATGAGAAAAACACGTTGATGATGATGAGAAATAAGTAGGAAAGAAATTCTTTTTTTACTTTCCCTGTAAGGCAGCTGCATCACAGCTTGTCTGTCCCATCTGTACTTTTCAGGTTCTCATGACCCTTGTGTTACTAAATTGCCTTTACACTACAAGTTTCTTGTTGACATATGGGTAGTAATATATATTTGTTTCGTGTATATGCTCATATAGGTGCAGATAAAAAATATAGATAGATGTACTTTTCTCTATGAAAATTTATACTGATTGATAATTGATTTGATAATTGATTGATAATTGATTGATAATTGATTGATAACTGATTATACTGATTGATATATTGATAATTCCAGGTAATTTTCTCAGAGAAGATTCAGGAATACAGAAAATATGATAAGTAAGGGAATTTGGCTGTCATTTGTCATTTCTCGTACCTCCATAATAGAGGTACTAAATTGCATTTTCCTTAGTTCCAATCTTCTCTTCATTTTTTCACTTCTCAGTGTATAAAGCAAACAGAATGTTTCTTCTTTCCCAGAAACACAAAAAAGGCATAATTTAGTCTACCTTTTTTCACTTACAGAGCCAGTGAAATCCCCCTTCAAAGATATAGAACAAATATTTTTGAAATTAATATGGAACCACAAAAGACCCTGAATAGCTAAAACTCTCCTGGCTATAAAGGGGGGAAAAGAGGTATCACACTTGAATCCAAACAATATCACAAAGACATAATAATTAAAACAGTATGGTACAGGAATAAAAGCAGACACACACCAATGGAATAGAGCTGAGAGCACAGAAACAAACAATGCTGAATTCTGGTGCATTCTCACCTTGTGGTGTCATGCTCTCTAGAGGTCCCAAATTTCCATGTGTTATATATGTTTTGACTGCTCATTTTTTTACTTAAGATCCCCTCATTTTATTATTACTTTAAATATTTTTAGTGTTTTATATTATTTATTTATTTTTGCCTTTAAAGTCTTAGTATGTAACTTCATATCTGTTTTGTAGTGGTTAGAGTGCAGGGTGGGGAAGGACTTGAAGGTATCCAGATGTTGGTGTAGAAGAGTTGGGGTGTAACTGGCTCATATTTGTGGCACCCTTAATAATTTTTTTCTCTGGAATTTAGAATGAGTGACATGGAAGCCTGTGTTCTCAGTATGCCACAATATGTAAGTACCATTCTTAGGTTGTGTGATGAGGGAGTATAGATCAAAATGAGTGATCTGCTATTATCTTTACTGGGGATTCAGTATCTGTAGAGCACCCTAGGTTTTCCATAAGGGTTTCCTCTCTTTCAAGAGCTTGTGCCTCAATACAAGCAGTTGAGCTGACTGCCATGTCACTGTTGTTCATGAGGTCCTAATACAAGGAGTCTGGGTCTTGACTCTCCCAGGAATCTCTGAGTTCTTAGGGCAATTTCTGCCAATGGAGCTTCTTTCAGGATCTGTCTTAGATCTGCCAATTACTCAGATCTGCAAAGATTTACTGTGGTTGTCTTACTTTAAGGATCCTCCATGGAACATGCTGGTAGTTGAAGGGGCCTACCTTGTTGGGTCTGCATCCAGGTCCCAATATGCATTTGAGGTTCACTGAGGTTTGCAGAGTGTTATTGTATAAGGGCTTGTCTGTTCCACTGAGCTATTTGCAGGGCCACTAAAGCTGCTGGGGCTAACTTTCCCTGCTGAGTGTGTACCTGTTTGGTTTGTACGATTCTTGCTGGTTCATCTCTTCTGAACATTGTTCCTAACATCATTGGATATGTTCTGCTGCAGTCTAGCTGTGAGTCTGTCACTATGTTGCTAAAATTCCTAAATTATCAGAAGGAAGATATTTTAATTCAGTAGTATTGCTACATTGGAATTAATTTTATCTAAAATGGATATATATTTTATATACATTAGGTAATTGCTTTGTAAGAATTTACAACAAATAAAGAGTAAAACTTGCCTTGAGAACACATAATGGTACAAGTATGTAGCAAATAAATCATGAACTAAAAATAAGAGGGAGAATGAAGCATTTATTTTGTCTCCTAAAAACTGTACTTAATGTCATGAAATTTGCTTAGTGTACAAAGGTAATATTATTTTGAGCTGATGTAATGCATGCAGAAGATTTCCATAAACGTACACCTACAGTAAAAATGAAGTGAAACAGCTCTTTTCTACTAAATCAACATCTATTAAATCAGATATAATTTTAGCTTCCTATAATAAGCCTTTGTAAGTAGGAACAGCATCTATTTTCTAATTTCTGAACACTTTTCATATTTTTGTTACATGCAGAGACAGTAGCATATTGAAAATTAGAAGACAAAGTTATATTTTATAAGGCGTACTTTTAGAGAAATATATCTTGCAAATTAACACAAAAACAATTCCTAAGAAGTCTGTATATTTATGTTATAAAATAGAAACATATAATATGACTTCTATTTTTTAGGGCAGTAATTAATTTTTTTCTTTTTTTGGTGAGGAAAAGATCAACTTTTGAAAAATTTTCCAAACAATGTGAAATAGTACTCTAAGTACATTTTCAAAATAAATAATTAATAAAATATAAATATATCCAATTTTTGTTATATCTCAGATTTTTAATGGACAATATGTATGTCAAAATGATATTATACTTCAATAAAGAGTTTATAATCCTGTTTTAGTTATAGGGAAGTGATTTAATGGACTGAAATTTCTGAGATCAAATTTTAGTCATAATCTATATTACTATATGTTATTTTTAAAATATCTGCTGAGTTTATTTAATGAAAGCTGACTTGTTGAGCCAAAGAAACATCACTTAAATTCAGTCCTTTTCCATTTTTTATTATGAAAAATTATGCAAATTTTTTAAAATTAAGGGAATTTAATTCAAATTCTCACAAACTAAAAAATCAATTTTTAAAAAGAAGTCTCTTATACATGTAGTTATATAGAAAATAATTTCAATGTTAAATATAATAAAGTAAAACCTGACATATATGAATCATTTTAAATTATGAATATCATTGATGCCTTAAAACTCTAGCAATTATTGATGATAGAAAAAAGCAGAGACATTTCAGATTAGAGAAAGGAGGAAATAAAGTCAATTAGGATATGAAAGTTCAGGAAGAAAGGGAGAAAAAGGACTAAACAATGAATTTATGATCTTTGATTTAATAGTAATTGTACTTTTTCAGAATTGAACTGAACATTCGTGACTAACTATGATTGTTCATATTTCTCTTGATTCAAGAGTTTTCATGAGAAGAGTTCAGTCAGAATAAAGCTCAATTGCTAATCACGAAGGAGTTGGGGTCTATAAACAATACTCTGTCTTTAGTTACCATATAGGTAAAAAGGGGAAAATGGCACACCGTTTCCTGCACCACAGATGTTCCTTTAGTTTTACTTTGACTTTCAATGTAAATGACCTTTTGTTCAATGCAACTTTTGCAAAGACTTTGAGTTCGTCAAAACCTTTCAGTGAATTTAATTTTTTGGGGTGGGGGCTGAAAGGCAAGGGGATCAAGAACAATGCATACTAAAGTACTGATTTTATCCATACCTCTACAGAAGAAGAAAAACATTTCCCTGAAAATATCATAGTAATCCACTGAGGTTTTTGCTCCCACCTATTTTCAAAAGAAACCAAAGAAAACACATTTGTAATAGTAGGAACATAAACTGCATAAGAAAATAGGACTTCCACCATTATTCAGATACCCTTGCGAGTTGAAAATTTTTCTTCTTTTCAAGAGAATAAAAGTAGTTTGCAACACTCTAGATAAATATTGTTATATTCTTTACACATATTAAAAATGATACAACAATAATTTTTCCTAAACCTTTAAATTAAATCTTGGTATGACTTTGAAGTAACCCATACAGAACCTTTACAAAGTAGAAAGTCAATAAATGTGTGTTATAATACTTTGAATCTGAACTTATTTTTCTTTTTAGTTATATAAAATTAAATGAATAGTTTTGATATTTATCCATACCAATGAATTATACATCTATATTACTGGACTAAATTGCTTATTTTTTTAATATTCAAGGTTACTTAGGAAGTGTTGATAATGAAAATATTTTTGCCTTAATTAGTATATGTGTAAATATAAATACAAATATAAAATGACCTAGAAAATATAACATGTAATATATGATTATGTGTCATCTATAATGTTGGTAAAATCAACATTTAATTTTAATATTATTAGATATATCTAAAATATACCTCAGGTAAATGATGTAGTAAATTACATGATAAATATATATTTATAAACTAGATATTGCATCATTGGATGCACATATATCTTTGCATTATACATATTACATCTATATTTTACATATATGTGCTTTTAGTCTCATGTAATTTTACTTGCTTTGTAGAAAGAATTCTATATTTATGTTAGATTACCAATTTGTTTACTATATATCCAATTCCAGTTGTACCATTTACGTTCATCCCTTACCTATAAGTTCATATGTAACAGGTAGTTTTGGTTTTAGCTTTATCTTCTGGAATTTTGTAACTTAACTTTGTATAACTCAATTTTTTCTATGCTTACTATGCAGCTATAATGTTGTGTTATCTCTTCACCATTATCCTGAATATCTATTTTGTTTTATTTTTGTGTTTAATTTCTTGTTTCCCAAAGTCTGTGTGTCCACTCATCATGAATCATCTTCTCCTTTTTGTGGAGCTTCCAGAGAGTGGATGCATGGAAAGTAATTTTAGTGTTATTTTGTATGTCTCAAATTGCTTTATTTGATTCTCACTGGATTAAAAAATTGATGTGATATAAAATTTTACTATGAAATATTTCACTGAGAAATTTTAAAGTGTTTATGTATTTTCAAATGTCTCTATAGAGATATTAGAAGTCACAGAAATTCCTAACTTCTTTGTATGACTTGGTTTTTATTTTTTGTGACCTTTTTGAATGTAAAAATGGAAGGAACTTCCATTGTCAACAGTGTTATGAATTTCATAATGATGTGTATTGGTATGAGTTTACTTTTATGTATTAAGCTAGGAACATAGTACACAGTATAAATTTTTAATCTAGAAAATGGTTTTCTTTGGTTTGGAAAGCATTTGTTGAATTATTTTCCATTCACATTCTAATTTATTTGTACTTAGTGGAATGCAATATTTGGAAATTGAAATTTCAGGACTTGTCTGGGAAATTATATTTGTTTTATAATATCTTATTTTTATTATTATTTTAAATTTTAAAATAGGTTTTGATTTATAGGAAAATTTCCATTACAAGTCCTCATATTCTCTGCATCCAGATTCATCATTGTTATTATTAACTTTTAATGATAGCATATTATTTATTATAGTTTTACATAAACTGATATGTTATTAACTGAAATTCCACAGTTGATTCAGATTTCTTTCCTAGATTTTCTAAAATCTTTTTTTTGTGCCAGGTTCCTGTCCAGGATACCACACTATAATTAGTCATCATATCTCCTTAGGTTCCTATTGTGATTATTTTTTTTTTTTGGTATTCATTTTACTTTTTTTTTGTTTAATTTTTTTTATTAATATAAATTTTTTAAAAAAATTTACATATACTTGCCATCAATTGTAAACCCATGTATTCCCCATCACCATCTCACCAGTGCACCATCACCTCAGTCCCTCGTGCTCCCATCTTCCCTCAACCCTCCTTCTCCCCTCCCCACCAAGTG
>JAGFMF010011756.1:1734763-1802847 GCA_019455555.1 Galemys pyrenaicus | reverse complement strand
GCTGCTATAAACATAGGGGTGCAGGTATTCTTTTGAATCAGAGTTTTTGTGTCTTTTGGGTATATTCCTAGGAGTGGGATTGCTGGATCATATGGAAGTCCTATTGTGATTGTTTTTCAAAAGTTCATTGGGTTTATCATCGTCACTGTTTTTAAAAATACTAGTTAAATACTTTTGTAGTATGTTTGTCAGCTGGAATTTGAGGTTTTTCTCATAAGAAAGGGATTACAGAGTAAAGGGAAGAAAGTCACAGAGCTAAAGCATCATTTTGAGATATCACAGAAATGGTACACACTAGCCATGACTCATCGCTGTTGTTCTTAACCTTGATCATTAGTCTGAAGTGGTGTTCATCGTATTTCTGTGCTATAAATTTACTCTTTTCCCTACTTTCCATTCTGTGATTTTTGAAACAAATAACTATTTGTAGGCTACTTAGAGAATGGAGGGTTAGGATATATGTCCTTGCTAGTGGGATAACCACATAAATTATTTGGAATTTGTCTGCATGTGAAATTTGTTTTTATCACCCATTTATTAATTATTTTACCAATCATTCATTAAAGTTAGTGTGACTCATCAATATTTTTTTCCTCTGTTTTTTATGTGATTATGTTTTATCTCCTATATTTTTGTATATGCGAAAGGTCATTATTTCTTCAATTTTTTAATTGCAAGGAATTGGCTCACTTAATTATGCAGGGCAAGGTACTAGGCAAATCTATAATCAACAGGGCAAGCTATTAGGAAACAGTTTGGAACTCTTCAACATATGCTGGGATTGTTATGGATAAACAGAATTTCTTTTTCTGAAAAGCTTCAATTCTACTCAAGATCTCTCAAATGATTAAATCAGTCTTATCCAATTTATCTAGGATAATGTTCCTCTCTTAAAGTCAGATTATTATGTATTTTAATCAGGTCTACAGATTAACTTCATGGCAACAATTAGTGTTTCATTGAATAAGTAGGGACTAAAATCTATCCAAATTAACACACAGAACTGACTATCACATTAGATAATAGATATTCTTATATCCTGAATTTATCTGTGTTCTTGCTTGTAGTATCATTTGCTTTGTTCCTTTTCCCTCCATATATCATATGAGAGCTATATTGCTTTGGACTTGACTGGATTCAGGTTAAATTGTTTTGTCACAAATAGTTAATAATTGGTCCTGTATTTTTCATATTGTATCATATTAAGAGGGCCACGATGTCGTTTTAACAAATATATATATCTTTATTTATTTACATACAAGAAGGGGGTATAGGCCAGAGGTTTGAGGGGTGAGGGGATTCACCAGAGACAGAGTATGGAGCAGAACAGGCGGATTTACTGAAGTACACTGCTGAGCAACAAGTGAGACAGAAGAGGTCTGCTGAATCATGTGGATTAGCTCCCTAGCCAGGGATCAAACTCATGGCTTCCAATAGTTAGATAGCTCTGAGACTTTCATCCCTGTGCTGCCAGGGATACCCCATAAAGTGGTATCCACATTGTTCAGAGTTTGACACTGCTGAAACATTGTAGGTAAGACGCAATAAGCGGGGATATGTCTAAGGTTCCCAAATTTGCAACAATTAAACTGCATACAAATTGCTCAAAAGGTTATGTTCCTGCATTTTAGGTTACAAAGAATGAAATTCTGATCTTTGGTGAAGTTTACAGTGTGTACTTTGCATGTAATTAGACTAGTCAGAATAAATATTTTTTTTCTTTTTTCCCTTTATTTATATATATTTGACATTAATTGTAATCCCTAAGTATTTCCCATCACCATATCACCAGTGCACCATCACCTCAGTCCGCTGTGCTCCTGTCTGCCCTCAACCCTCCCTCTCCCCCCTCCCCACTAAGTGTCCCCAATTTGTCCTTGTCTTTTCATTTTTGGTTTTTGTTGTATCTTTATTGTTGTTGTTGTTATTACTATTGTTCTTATTCCTTTCCTTGATCCTTATTTGGTTCCCTTATATTCCTCCTGGGGGAGGAACTATCTGGTATTTTTCTTTTGCCTTCTGATTTATTTCGTTGAGCATAATCCCTTCCAGTTCCATCCATTTAAAGAATAAAGAATTTTGTTTAGTTTTTTTGGTTTACAAGGTGCCATGACTTTGTGGTCAAATATATTGAGCCAGTGATGGACAAAGCATAGTTCAACAGTTTGCTTTCCTATTTAACTTTTTCAAATTTAATATGCTAGTTTCTTCACACAAACTAGAGAGTGATTGATATAAGAATTCGTCAAGCCTATTAGATCTTTTTGCAGATCACTTAAAAGAAAGAACTTAGAAGAAATTTTGGATTTGAATGATCTAATTACAAACCTAAGGTCTAATTTTAGAGCAGAATTATCAGTAAGATTTATTTGGTGTTGTCAGAGGTGTTTCTGACTTAGGACTCTTTAAGATTTCCCCTCTTAGAAGCCAAAGTGGATCCTAGAGTTGGGAGTATTGCTTTTCACTTGAATTTTCTGAATAAAAGAGAATTTCCAAGGTGGGAAATAGGGCATGTCCTAGGAACTGACATGTGGTCTCATGGCTAATTATCTTACATATCCGTTTTTTAAAATATGAATTTAAAATGCTATATATTTTACATCATTTGAAAATAGAAAAATGGGAATCATTTGATAAGAAGTGTTTAAAATATAATGATTACAGAATAAATTTGTTATAAGTATCTCTTACATGAAGATAATACTTTTCAACCAGAACTGATGAAACAAATATTCCATGCAGAAAACTGATAGTTATTTATGACAAAGTACACTATGAGAAATATTTAGTTTTATTTTTTGAATGGTGTATGTTTTTATCTTGTATTAATTTCCATCTTAATGATGAAAGACCTCTAACATCTTAAAGTATAAGATGACGTTAAAATTTTCTTTATTACATCCTGTTGGGTTCTGTTACTTACTAAATGTAAATATAGTAATACATGTATGAAAATAGAACCTTCAGGAATATAGCATGAAAAGTAGGATGATTGATTCCTGTAAAAAGTGATTTTCCACTCACAGTAGAGATAAGCTATGGTTAGTAAATATGAAACTCTAATTATATTTTTATATTATTCATAAATTATATCACATTATTATACTCACACATTAATTAACAAAAACTAAACTATATATATTTAGGCTACTTATATACTGAAACCTTTGGGATTTGAAATTATCCTTCGTAAAGTTAAAAAATTGGAAGAATGGATTCTTTTAATATTATTGCCCATTTTTAAAGCAAAGGTAAATATACAGCCTGTTATTTCCTGGTAAGTTTTTTTCATTCATATCATTAAAATGTTCAAATCACACAAGTACTTTCTCACCTTTATTTAAGAAGTCTATTCAATGAATCCAAGTATTTTCTTTGTGTTTGTATTATGATTGAATTCCAATGGATTTTTTGCAAGTGATAAATAACAACAATCTAAAGACTTCATCCAATAAACCACATTCCCATTCTACAAACCTGGTAAAAATTTGGTCTTAAATTTGTTATAAAATATCATTGAATATATGCAGATAACATTTTATACTATAATAGCCAAGACCATGGATATGGAGTTTTTAATGGTAAGTTATTTTCATTCTCCTTTCAATACATATCTCCTTTCAATCTCAGTCTCATATTTAAAACACAATTTTTGGAGAGAAATCACATTTGAGGATAAATAAAACATAACTATAAATACTGGCCTAAACTAAATATTGTCTCTTCCACAAATGTTCTAGCAAATTGGTTTTAATGTTAGAAACTGAGTGTAAGTTTGGCATATAGAAATAAAATCTTATGGCTGTGATTATTTTTCTCATCACTTTATGTTATAAATTTCTAAAATGGAAACCATAGGAGTTATACAAGAAAAATGAGTTGCTAGAATTATGACCACAGGAAAAATGTTAGTAGCTTCATATTATGTTGTTTTCCCTAGAGGTGATACTTATTTCATAATGAAAATACATTAGAAGACCTGTAATGTCCTTAGAGGTAGGTAAAAGTAATAACTTTATATTGCTAAATAGTAATTTTCTTTTTCACATGTAACTGATTTAAAATATATATTTTTAGTCATCAGTCATTTTAGACTTCAGTTTTAAAAAAGTGCAAAACCAAAATCAATAAAAAAATTTAAACAATTTTTCAGGTACTTATAAAACCAAATCAATTATATTAAATTACTCAATTATTTATCTATAGTAACTGTTAGACTCTTCCTGTAGCAAATGTTTGGCTTCATTTTTCTCTTTCTTTCACTTATCAGTTACTAAAAATACAAACAAATAAAAATATAATATGAAAAATACTCTCACATTTCATATAACAGATCTAAATAAATATTTAAGCAATGAGTGAATAATTAAATATAACTAATGAATCTCAATTATGTTGATTAATATTTTTTAATTAAACTTTTATTGATTTTCCAACAGTTACATAACTTTTAACATTGGGAGTACACCTTCACACCTCCTATGTGCGCATGCTTCACTCACCCTCCAGGAAAGTTCCAGTGCCAATACCTGATCACATTGTGTCCACTGCTCCTTCGACTTTCCCACTTTTTCCTATTGACAACAGTATTCAGACTCCTATTGTAACAGAGGCTAAACATTATTTTCATTATATTTTACTCACTTGTTTCTTTGGTTATTTATATTCCCCAAGTGATTGAAACCATTCTGTAACTGTCTTTCACTTTATGATTTATTTCACTTAGTGTTATCCCCACAAGATCCAACCATTTTGTTCCAAAATTCAGTATTTCAACATTTTCAATAGCTGAGTAGTAGTCCATTGAGTATATATTCTAGAATTTCTTTTTCCAGTCAGTCATTTAATTTGGTTCCATGATTTAACTATGGTTAATAATACTATTATGAATGGAATAATGCACAAATAATTCGATGCTTATGTTTTCATAGCCTTTAGGTAAATACCTACTAAGAAATTTTTATTCACATCATTCCACACACTTGTTGTTTCCAATTTTTTTTATTATAAGCCATTTAAAAAGTGAGGTGATATTTCATTGTGGTTTTGATATGTATTTCCCTTTTAAGGAATGATGTTGAGCTGTTATTTTTTAAAAAATGAAGAGTTTGAGAAGTATAGATACTGTATTTTCTGAATAGTTTTATAATATTCACTAGTGAAGTCATCTGGTTTTGACCCTTTTTTTTTAAGGAGAACTTCTAGAATACTTTAGATTTCTGTACTTGTGATTGGTCTGTTCAAGTTATCTAATTCATCTTGGTTTAATCCAGGAAAGTTGTATCATTCAAAATTTGTCCTTTCTTCTGTATGGTACAATTTTTTTTGCATATAGATATTTATAATAGTATTGCATAACCCTGTGTATTTCTGCAATGTCTGTTACAATTTTTCTTGTTTCTTTTTTTATAGTATTTTCTTTTTTCTTTTCTTCTTATTTAACCTAACTATTCTTTATCTTTTTGAAAAATGGGTTCTTGATTTATTGATCTTTTGCATCTTTTTAGGTTCTACTTCACTTATTTCCACTTTAATTTTTTATAATTTCCTCCCTCATTTTGATATTTTATTTTCATTTACCCTTTTATAGTTTCTTAAAATATAAAGTAAGATAATTTATTTGAGTGTTTGCTATTGCTTAATGAGTTAAAAGCCTTTATTTCTCCATCCTATTGAATGATAACTTTTAGGATAGAGTGTTCTTGACTAACTTTAATGGTTTTTATGTTTAAGAATTTCAAAGGTGTCATTCCACTTTCTTCAAGCTTTGAGATCATCCCTTCATAGCTTTTAACACACACACACATATTTGACATGATATAACTTTCTATCATCTTGCATTTGGAAATAATTCTGGTGTTCTTTCTGCTTCCTGGATACCCATATTTAATTTTTACCTTAGATTTGTGAAGACTCAGCAATTATTATTTTGAATAGTGTCTCTATTTCCTTTTCAGTCTTTTCACCTTCTGAAATACCCATTATCCTTAGATTTTCCCTTGTAATGGAGTTGGTAGTTCTTATGTATAGAATCTTCATTTTTTCTAAATCTTATTTTCCTCTTGGATCATTTTATATATTTGTATATTCAGTTTTCTAAATTTTCTCTTCTGATAAAAGTCTATCTATTTAATATGCTTTCCAAATTTGTTTTCATTTAACTCAGTTGTCTTTGTGTTGTGTGCAGTAGGTTTAATAAATTATCTGTAATACTGAACCTACCTTTATTTGTATGATTGTCTAGGTATTCACTGAGTTATTTTATGATTTTTTATTGTAATCCATTTCTGTTGGGTACTCAAATTTTGTATGATTTATATAGGCCTCTAGACTTCTTCTCTTTTAGCTTTTTCATCTTCTATTCAGATAGTCCTTATTTCCTAGACATATGTGTTGCCTTATTTTTTTTTTCCTGCTGGGACACTGTGTGCTTAGTTTTGTTTGTTTATTTTCTTTATTTAACTTGGTGGTGGATGATAGAGGGATGGGGAGTTGGAATTTGTATACTTTTCAGTTTTGATATGCCTATTCTAGGCAGGCTGTGTAAGTAGGCAAGAAGTGTAAATTTCCTTTCCACCCCTTTATCCCGAGAAACCTCTGTTCACTGCTTCAAGGAACCAAGTTTTCATGGCCTTATTTTTCTGTTCTCCACAGTGCAACAACTCTCTCTCTCTCTCTCTCTCTCTCTCTCTCTCTCTCTCTCTCTCTCTCGTAAGAAGGCTCCACTTCCCATGCTACTGGTAGACATAGTCTCAGCTACCGGACAAATGCTTATGTATTTGTAGGTATTCACATCTTCTTTCACTGAAAATATTCACCATATTCACCTGGTCCATGAGCCACACTGTCTGTGTAAAGTTCCCATTGTTTAACCAATTGGAATAATGCCACTCTTGCTGCAACTCCCTTTGTTACTCTCATTTCTATCCTTAGAGAGAACCACTAACCTCAGTGAAAAAATATCCATAGCTTAGTCTCCATCAGTGATGATGAACTTTTGAAATTTCCTGTCAGCAACCTTTAGCTAATTTTAGTTGTATTTTTGGGATAAATTTATCATATTATTATATCTAGAATGCACCAATATCTTTTTTTATATTACTAGTAGCATAGCTTATTTTTAGTATAAATAATCAAAATTTTCACTAAGTAATAGTAAATGTACTATAAAATGTAAGTAACCTCCAAAGTCTGAAAATGAGTATAAACAACAAGTATTAAAAATTGAGGGGATGAGTTTACTGTGATATTAAACAACATATTACAAAGCCAAACAAGAGTAATAAAAGACTAAATTGGAAAATGTGCAATATTTCTAAGGGACAACAAGCAGGCTAACTGGTTAATTTATGTTGCTGTGAATTCTCAGTTCCCAAATCCCTTATTGAATTCTATGTTTCACTAATCCTTATTTTCTTTATATCATTATACATTATTTAGTAAAAGAAAAATTAAATTCCTCTGGCATTGCCTTCTCCTTCTATTAGAATAATAGTCACTTTGGAGCATCTCTGGTGGCCTAGAGCTTAAGTTTTTGAGCTATCATCACTATGACCTGAATTCATTCCCCAACCATGGAGCTAAACCACATATAGCACAGCAAACCTCTCCTGTCTTGCCAGCTGCTCCCCTTAGCAGTGTATTTTAGCAATTCCACCTGTTCTGATTCACATTCTATCTTTGGTGAATCCTCTCACTTCCCACACCTCTGGCCTCCACCCAATTCTTCTATCCAAAAAAAAAAAAAAAAAAAGGGAAAAGAATTACATTCTTTTATGTTTAAATTGTCTTTCATTCTAACCTATCTTATACATATCTTCTACTACTGCTGAGATCCAAAAAACTGTTGTATCCCCAAGACATGATAAGGACGCCACAATGGCATCTACTTGTTTATTGAAATTCCATCTGCATATCTTGAGCACCAAACTAAGTCACTGGATCTTGAAGCTGGGTCTGTGCCTATTGTGGCTACTGTTGTAAAACCAGGACCATGCTTGAAAATTATTGTGCAAATGAGTCAGTAATAAAATAGCATGGAGTTAGAATAAACTTTGTAGTGTTTGATAGAGATCAAGGAGAACTGGGTGGAAGTAAATAAAACTATTGATTAAGTCTCCACTTATAGAAACAATATTCAGATTCTTACCATTACAATTAATTTTTTATCTAAATAGATCACAGGGAAAAATTCACTTAAATATGAAATGCATTTGTACATTTCTTTGTGATTTATATTCCACATGTCAAAGAATATGCAGGGCTCCTTGGTTGCGCAGTGGGTTAAGCAACACACTATGAAGCAAACCACAGCCACTGCAGCACCAGTTCGATCCCTGCTCTGGCGGGGGGGGGGACCACATGGTGCAGCAGACCTCTCCTGTCTCTCCTGTTGTTCCCCCCAGCAGTATATTTCAGTCAGTCTGCCTGTTCTGTTCCCCACTCTGTCTCTGGTGACTCCTCACACCACCCCTGCATCTCTGGTCTGTACCTGAGTTCTTGTATGTGTAAATAAATAAATCTTTTTCTATAAAAACAGAAACAAAGAATATGCAACATTTATTCAGAAACCCAAAATATTACTATTAATATTGGGATAGCAAGCTCAAGCTAAACTTTCTTGCAGATATATTTGTATAAGTAGTTTACAAATAAGTAGTAAGATTGAACATGAGACAGTTACATTACATGCATTCATTCTTCCTTGGTTTTTTGGTTAAAAATATAATAATTTTAGTAAAAAATTACTCTGGTTGAAATATCATATTAATAAAAATTAGCAAATTTCATTTTGAAAAAGTTGAATGTTACAAAAAACTATGAACCTTATCACCAAGAGTATGCGGTATTCTGATAAAAATAATTCCTTGTTATAATCATTATTTACCTGACTGTGTGGTTACTCTTTACATGGTAGTGGTGGGGCTAGTGGGGAGCGGATGAAAATTATAACTTACTTTTCAAAGTATTCAGAAGTAAAAATAACCCAGCAGCTCTGTACAAACTTGTTTTCAACCCGAAAGCATTATATATTTATATTGTTCTTCACAAAATGAAGAAAGATAACTCAGAAATAGAGGGGGGAAAGCAAACAAATAAAAGAGAGGAAGTAATCACACAACATATTACAACTTCCCATATGATGTTAGATTATTGTGGGAGAGCCAGCTGGTGAAATTATTGGTCTTTCACTGTTTCTCTGCTAGTTTCAAATTTGGTTTGAGCCTCTAGGGAAATGAGTTTGAATGTCTCATCTCATTCCTAGAAGCAACAAATCTCAGGAAAAAAAAAATAAGTTCAGTTCTCTGAAGGAATTTCTACTGAATATGAAACTGTGAAAGGCCAGGGGTGAGTAGCAGGGTATACCTGAATCTTCCAGGCCTGACTGGTGGGGCTAGGTCTGTGCCTTTATAAGCCATTATCAGTGAAAAATTTGGCTCCTAAAAACATCTTCCTTTCCACATTTAGGTGTTCCCTTCAGCTCTGCTGGCATAGGTATTATGTACCTTCTCCCAAAAAACTGCTTCCCTCCTAGAGAATTAGTGATGTTTAGCAAAGCAAATTAAGATGGGAGATCACTGATACAAAGGCTGGTGAATCCTAAGTAGAGATTCACCTTGTTCCTGAGTTTAAATGTACACGGGGATTTTAATAATAAACTTTCAATTTTCCTACCATGTGTCTAGTAGTGTTTTAATTGCTTCATACTTGTTATTTGACTTAAAAGATGTAAATCTTGCCATGAAATAAGAAATGATTGTCTTGCCTCATTTGACAGTCAAGTGAAAAAATGATTTCGCAGTTAATGCAAAGTCAAACAAGAATGGAACTGTTCGCTCTTGGGTCAGTCCTCTTTTGTGATGACATGCCACAGCTGGTGTTATTTGCTTTGATTCAACAAAGCTCAAAATATGAAGTATCAGTTAAAAACCAGCAATATAGTCCCTACTGCAATATATTATGGTAATGTTGAATTCTTTGTGATATTACTAAAATGAATGCAATTGAGAGATGTACTGTGAATTTGTTTGGAAACTTCTCCCAAGCCCAGGCCCTTAGCATGAGGTTAGAATTAGGACTGCTGTGTGGCCAGGGACTCAGGAATACCCAAGGATATTTGTATCATTACTTTTAATACGATTACAAAACAAAACAAAACCACTTGGTGGTGATATTTCTTTCTTCAATTATGTAATGGAATTGTGTTTGAACACTGACTCCCAAAGGCTGGGCTGTTGTCAATTATTGAAACAATAAAGACACATAGAAACATATTTGTGTAAAAAGAACAAAATATTTCATGTAAATTTATGAAGTATTAGCAGAGCTTTTGAAATGCATAAAATATGTGAAACATTCCTTCAAGCCAGTCATATTTGAGACTTGTCAACAGGCACAATATCCTTTTGTTGCCTATAAGCTGTTGCTCCATCCTAATAAGGAAGTGACTCTGGATATAATGATATGGTATTTCCCCCCTTAGTAATGAATATATTAGTCATACAAAAAAATCTGTTTTATATTCTTATCTGGCATGAAACTATAAACAAGTACTCCAGCACAACTTAGAAAGCAAAGAATTCAGCTAAACTTTTGTGTTTTGGTATGCTCAACATTTCCGAGTTATTAAATTCCATTGAACTTTTGAAGATCAGCATAAGCAGCATATTTTAGACCTGTAGCATATTAAATCAGCATATGTTCTGTCCTCGAGTCACCCCCTGAGACTTTTGTTTCCTCTCTGTGTCTAAAAGCACAAAAAGGTTGTGACATAAAGGTTGTGAAAAGTGTCAGAAGGGCCACTGTCCTCTGGAAGCTCCCTATTCAACAATACACTGGTTTTCTTTGAGTTAGTGTCTTTCAAGAATCAAAACCTCTTTCAGATGACAATAAAGACCTCCAGGGTCATCCAAGGAAGGAAGCATTTATAATAATCTATTCACAAATATAGAAATGACATAATGCCCAGGGCACATGCATTTATATTTGCTTTTATTTTTGATAATAAATACCTCAGCCTATTCTGTGTTGTACCAGACCATAATGAGATGGGCCAATGTAAGTTGCATCTGCTGGAGGATAAGGGAGGTACAAAAGAATAATGTCAAGAATGAATGATGAGGCTACAATGTTATGATTAACTCTGCTAAGCACCAGTGCACTCTTAGGGGATGTACTTCTGCAATATGGAAAATAGTTCTCAAACAGCACAACTTCTATTTGTTCTTAGGGTCCTCTATCCTGCCTCTTGCAGAGAAGGCTCCCAAACCAGAAAGGAACACCTTCTTCATGAAAGTTATTTTAATTGAGCTAAGGGTCTTTCTTAGTGTTGACTGCTGTAATAATATGCCAGATATTTACTTGATTAAAGAACTAATTTATCACAGTTTTGGAAATTGAGAAGTTCAAGATCAGGTTCATCTCTTGGTGAAGTTTCACTTCCTGACTTACTGAGGATGAGAACATCTTTCCATGTTCTCTCCTAAACTCTTCTTTGTATACAAATAGAAAGTGAGAAAGAGAGAGAAGAGAGAGAAAAAAAGAACCTTCAACTCTGTTGTCTCGTCATCTTCCAATAATCCCATCTTGGGAAGTCCACTCTTGTCTTCTCATCTAATCATTTGTGATATTATCTAAATATCATCACATTGGGGATTAGGACTACAACATGTAAATCCCGAGGGGACACCTTTCAGTCCCTACAGGTATAATGAGTTTTTTGTTCCACAGAGGGAACTTCTCTGCCAAGCACTTCCCACTTCCCACTGACATATTTCATTCATTTAGTTGGGCATTGGTTTTGTAGATAACTACTTAAACTCAGGATTTAATATAATATTTTTGTTATGCTTACAATATCCTCCTTCTAAAGAGTTTAGAACTAATTTCTTATCTATTAAAGGGAGAAAACTATTAATAATCCATATTTCATTGCATAGATGGCAGCATCCTGATCAGATTGTTAGAATCAGGTGAACATGAGCATAGAAAGGTCTCTAAAATTTCACATGACAGTTTGATCACTTGGCAAGGACAAGTTTTGTAATGATGACAGATGGCTTCACACCCCAAGAGAGGTGTTATCATTTTATTTGCAAATATTAGACTCATGATTGTCAACATGAGTGAATCACATTACTTGAATTTCATTTCATCACAATAAGAAAAACAAACATGATTATTAACTTAAATCACTGGAAACATTTTATATTCGAAACATGTGCTAAGCAAACTTCTCTGTCTAGTTTCAGGATTTACAATTCTTTTTTTAGTATATCTAACTAATATTCAGTTCCTTGATCTTATAACTTATAGTCTATTTAGTATTGAAGAGCAACAAGATCATCCAAGTTTGAGTTCTGATTTTGACTCTGTGTGGGTTAACTTAGTAGGTAAGATGTTCAGACTAACCTTCAGGGCAATCTGCCTAGAGGAAACCAGTTCATGAGGAGCCTCCAGCATCTTCAATTAGCCCCAATGATCATGTCAAGGCCACCATCACTTCACAGTGCTCCAGCTCACTGTGTGAGCACAATAGAGGTCCTAAAACTTTGCCATTTCTTCCTGATGTAAGAGTTTTCAGACTAATAACCTTTGCTATGGATATCCACATTAGCCTGGCAAGAATGTCTTGGCGCTATCCTTGCAGTTGGGATTCTTCTTACATAATCCTTCTTCCAATGATTTCTCTTTTCACAGATATCATATCCTTATTATAATTTGAATGCCTTTCTCTATTTCCTTCTGCTCCCTTTACCTTTCTTCTTTCCCATGTTTCCACTTAATAACTATGATACACAACTAATTCTGCTTCAGATGTGCTTCACAGCCAACCAGAACTGATGCACTGCCTTAGTACCACTGGGTGAGCCCTCTTATTGACCCTCTACACATCACTCTGGGTGTAGATGTTTGTCTCTTAATATTCTTTGACACCAAAAATCCTGGTTAGTGTCTTAGTCTTCTCAGGTTGCCATACAAAATACCACGAACTGACTGTTTTGAAGAACAGGAATTTATTTTGTCACAGTTCTGGAGTTTGCAATTTCAAGATGCCTGCTGAATTGGTTGCTGCTGAGGCCTCTCTCTGCTCAGCTTGTACACAGAGACTTCACAGTGTCCTTCTCTCTGTGCATATCTGCAGAAAGGGAGAGAAATCTGGTACCTCTTCCTTTTCTTATAAGGACATCTTAGTCTCATGACCTCCTCTAACCTTAATTACATTCTTAAAGGTCCAGACAATACATATAGTCATGGACCTCCCTGGTGGCCTAGGGGTTAAGTCTCAGTGCTACCGTGGCAAAGACTTAATTTTGATCCCTAGCCAGGGAGCTAACTCATCTATGGCACATAGTCTCACTGACTGTTCCCCCTTAGCAGTGTATTTCAGTAAATCTACCAATTCTGCTTCCCACTCTTCTATGGTAAATCCTCTCACCTTCTTACACTTCTGGCCTATACCCCAGTTCTGCTATGCATAAAAAATAAGTATTTTTAAAAATAAGTATAGTTTACACTGGTACTTAGAGCTTCATAATGGGAACTTTGAAAGGACATAATTTAGTTCATAATATGTTAGTCCTTTATGGTAGAAACCCCCATATTAATTAAATTGAAGTAAAACACGTGACCTTAGTGAGGACATTTTACCCCTTGTGCTCTAAATAAACCAGTAAGATTGAATTGGTCAATGAATGTATGAATACTAAAAGTGAACACCTTTCCAGAATTCAAATTCCTCTAAGAGACCAGTAGTGCAGTGACACAATTTTCTTCTTTGAAACAAAGCTCAGAGTAAAGAACATGAGTTGATACTCAAATGAACAACCATACTGCAGCTTCTTTTTTTGTCACACTACAATGTGAATTCCATTGTGAACAGAGTATTTTATTTCTTGAGTTTTAGCATTGTTTTGTCTTGCACAGTTGGTGTATAGTAATCTAGTATGCAAAAGCTAGCTGTGTGTATATTTTAAAGAGAAAAGTTGCACAGGCAATGCAACAAGGAGGTGTAAAATATACACCAACAAGGAGGTGTAAAACAAGGAGGTGTAAAATATAAATGTAGGAGCCAGATTTGCTTAGTCACTAAGGCCATGTTCCTTTTTAAGACCATGGACAGCAAAATGTGTTCGGTAGGTAGAAGGGACTCTACATGGATATTGAATGGATAAAAACTGAACGGTAAATAAAGTACAGTGAAAGATTTTGTTTCCGATAAAAAGCCAAGCGACTCCAGTTCTTAGATGTAAGAGTAAATGTCACAATGTTTAATATATGCATATGATGGTTCTTTAATTTTTATTACAACTAGGTATCTTTATCTACTGACAACTTAATTCCATGTCTTTGCTTGGGTTTGGTCATGCCAAAATACTATAAAAAGTTCATGAGCTATTAAATTCAGGTCTTTTACAGTCCAAATGATGAATTTAGCCATCTTGCTACTCATTCTTGTAAATAATCCTCAGAATATAAAATCTCAATGAAGGATCTCATTAATTAATAGAAGATTCAAGTAATTACATTGTTTCTGTTTCTAGACATACATATATTCTGTATGTTCATAGACTTAGAGAATTTAGTAGCTAGAAAATTTCTTAAAGTGAGTAATGAAAATAAAATGTTCTTTTTCTCAGATATCAATCTTTTTCTTATTACTGTTTCAATTGCTTAGATTAAGACAACAAGTAAGATGGGTTAATAGGGACTATAGTATTGATTCAACACAATTGAATGCACTACAGAGTGGGTGCCAGATCCTTTCATGTGGGAGACCAAACACAGAATAAGGTTTAGGTAAAGATAGGCTCAAAAGGCAAACTTCTTTTAATAATGCCTTTGAAGACGATTGATGATTCAGATACAGGAAAACACTTAGGAGGCTATGACAAATCACCCCAAATATCTTCCTTTTTACTGGAGGCACAATGGAAAACTTTTTCTACTAAGAGTAATGTAAGAGAGAGTATATGAAACTATTTCTAATATATTTTGGTATTGTAAACATACATGTATTATATTTAAACACTCAGGATAACTTACTTATTCTACAAACCAATTAGATCATTTCCAATCACATGTGGAAAGAGCTCAGGCTAATCTAATCGGTTTGGGAATGCTCCATTTATTTCTGTTTCTGATGCTTTTATAATATTACAAGCTGATCCATAAAAAAGCTCTCCAGTAAGGAGAGTGCTTGCTCTTAGAAATAGAAGGTCATCATTATACAGTTTGAAGAAATAACAATGTTATCATTCTCAAATTTTAAATTTTTAAAAATATCACTTTATTCAAGTATGCTTGATATGCATAATTAAGTTATAAACTTGATGAGAATTTCAAGGCTAATGCATAGATAATTACTTTAAGTTTTAAAGATATAAACTCATACACAAAATTAAATGTCAAGAAAAATAGTGAATAAAGTAGTAAAACATTATTATATATAAAGCTCATAAAGTGTCTGTCCTATACTCTATTCAAAACATAATATCATAAGGATGCTGTCTTATAAATACTAGCTAATAGGTAAACCTCAATAAACAGTTGAAGAATTTTTGTAATTAAATAACAATAATCATACTTGGAATTCCCTTAATCATAATTCTCCAAAGTGAGTCATCTAAGGTCACAGGAGACAAAAGCTGATATAGGACAAAAACATGCTCTTTGATATAGCTATCTGATAAAATCAACATCAGGTCAAGAGAAAATAAATATTTAAATGCTTTGAGAAAGAGAGAAAGAGAGAGAGTAATAATAACTACAGCTTAATGCAAAAGAAAATTCCTTAAATCCTATTATAATGTGCTTTTCTCTACCTCATTGATCTATTTCCTATACATATCACTAAAAGATAAAATCAGAAAAGTCATAAGAGGGGTGAACGTGATTTCAGTAGCTATTTAATATAAGATACCATGTAATGTTCAAGTCTCTTTTATCATATAAATATTTCATTCATCCTGCTGCAAATTAAACAAAAATCACTGACTGTAACTTTTTGCCAGGAGATAGCACTGGGTCTAATCCCTGAGGATCAATGATGAATAAGTCTTTCAGGAAAGTCCTGGTCAATTAGAAAAGACAGACATAAATATATATATTCACCATGTAATGATACTCATCATTCATGCTCCCCCTTCCCAAGAAAGTGAAAGAATGTGCTTGGGGGCAGGGAGGAGATGCAGTATGATTAACTGGAAGTTAGACATCTGGGAGAAGGCAGGGAATCTCAGGGTATGTTGAGGCTGAAAAGGAGTGTGAATTCAGATCATGAAGGGTTTGTGTGCTGTACAGTTTTTAGGCATTTATCTTTGAAGAGGTTAATAAGAGATTTAGAGAAAGGGAGCAACCAGGTAGTATTTGACTATTTTATTATTATTGAGTATTTAAGTGTAAAATGGAAAATCTACTCAATAAGAGTGTGAATGAGGACTGCTAGAAGGAGAAAAAAAAGGAAATAGAGAAAATGAAGTTCTAATAATTTTTACTGATATAGGAGTGAACTTGTAAAGCACTGTGGAAGGTAGTAAAAGCAATACATAGAAGGATATTTGTAACATATTAGAATCAAAGATGGACTGAAAATCAATTTAAGTTTCCACTTAGAAGAGAATATTAAATCCAAAATGAGCAGGTGAAATTTGTCTAAAGATCAATGAAATTGAAAACAAAAAATCAACAGAGAAAACAAAACTTGGTTCTTCGAAAAGATCAATAAAATGATGTCAAGCAAGACTAAAAAGAGAGAACACAAATTACTAATATCAGAAAGAAGACATATCACTACAGAGCTCATGGATTTTTTTTAAAAGGATAATAAAGTACTACTATGGACAGCTCTATCACAACAAATCTGATAGATAAAATGGACTAATTTTTTGAAAGCCAAAGTTACAAGTATAGATAATGAAACAATAAGTACTAAAGCACCAGAACCTGATGGATTCACTGGTGAGTTACACAATACTTTTAAGGAAGTAAGTTTAACCAATTTTCTATGACTTCTTCCTTGCAATGGTTGAGGGAATACTTTTGAACTCATGAGATTAGCACGGAATACAAAAATTTAATACCTGGTACTAAAGACATAGTAGGAAAAAGTACAGATCAAAATCTTTAATGAACAAATATAAAAATCCACAAGAAATTATTAGCAAATTGAATACAAACAAGTAAAAAAAAAAGATACTCTATACCTCCAGTGAGTGGAATTAATCCATGTTATGCAAACTGGTTCAAAACTCAAAAATCAATTAATGCAATCTATTGCATCAACAGGTTAAGAAGAGGAAAAAAAAAAGCAAAAGGACAGATTTGAAAGATGAAAGGTAAGATTGACAAATCCTGGTAGCTAATAGTATGTGGAGAATGAGAAATAAAGGATAATGCTGAGACTTTGATTTTGGATGAAGACTTTTATGACAGATCAGCCCTTTAAGTGTAAAATGGAAGAATAAAAATGGTTAAATGTTTGTATTAGAGGGGAATGGTAATGGATGATAAATTCATACTGAATTCAGTTTAAACTACTACTTTAGAATCAAATACTAAAATTCACCAGTTTTGAATTTAGACTTCATTCAGATTTATCTTGGAAAAAAATCAAGTTCCAGCCAATTCTTATCTATCACTTTTTCTATTCTTCTTTGAGAAGTGAAAAGGAATTGGGAATTTCAGCAAAAATGTTGTTTGCAGGCCCACATATTTAGAGCCTCAATCATTTAACATTTTGCAGTTTTTAAAAAAAACAGTCTGATCTCTTGTCTCTTCCTACTCTATATAGAGTACTTTAAAAGAAGAACATTTATTTTCCAAAAAAAAAAAAAATGTTCTCTGAAAGTATTTCATTGTGGTAATGCAGATAACATAAAATTGACCATTTAAACCATAATAAGCATGCAGTTCATTAATTGCACTCACAAAGCTTGTGCAACTATCATTGGTATTTCTAGAATATTTCATCATCTTATTACAGGGCAGGGAAATGGGTACCCCAAAACTCCCAAATCTGCCTTCTTTAAATAGGTTCTGCCATCATCTGCATCAAGACAAAACATATAGACTTTTAATGAAAGGCACTTAATACGATTAGTATGCAATACAGAAAAGACAAAGAATATATTTTCCAAATCTAGCACCCAAAGTTACCCATCTCCTTGTGGATAAGAGTTCAACCAAACAGCATTGGCCCAAAGCAAGGCCTGAAAGCTTGCCACAAGTCTAAAGCACCTTCTACCAGGGACCCATAGAAAAGTCAGAAACCAGCAAGTCTGGAAGGAAAAGAACAAAATCAACATCTAATTTTTTATTCATCTATTTATTTATTTTTGTTTGTTTTTAAATCTATTTATAGATATTTTACATCATTGTTAATTTTTAAACAATATTTGCATTCTTTTCTCAAGTACAGACCCCATAGAATTTCCACCACCAGTTCACTCATACGCCATCACACAGCCCTCTGTGCTCTTCCCACCCTCTTTCTGACGCCTCTACCTCCCCTTCCCCAGAAGGTGTTTTTATACTGTAAAACATAAGCCGTCAAAAAAGATAAAAGAGAAAATGAGTAATGTTTTATAATATTTTTAATTTAATAACTTTTTGGCATTGCTAAAATATTATTAAAATGTGATTGAATATAGTCATAGTTCTTTGTAATCTCAAATTATCCTTTTGCAATGTATGGTTCTAAAATTATAGTGCTTGATTTTAATGAGTTTTTTTTTTAGTTCCTAAAATAAACAAAATTGGAAGAATATTATTGTTTGCACTTAGCAAACCATGATATTTCCTTTTCAATATCATAGGTTTTTCTTAAAAGTTTCTTAAAATTTTCCATTCTTTCTTGATAGTCACACTTGATATTAAATACTGATGAACTTCTTTATTTGGTTTTTTAAAATAAACAATGAAATTTTGTTCCACTTTACTTAGGCATATACAGATTGAATATATATAGCTCCTGCATATTGTATTTGGCAACAAGTGACATAATAATGGATTTATTCCAAATAACGATTTCAAAACATTTTTTCCCATAACACTAGTTTCCTTTGAAAAGTAGTTATTTTCCCATTCATTGTAAAAATAATTTTCTTTATTTTTAGGGACTCACTTAAATGAGTTTGTTTTTGAATTATATATTTATTTGTTCTTTAGCTTTTGTATATCACCACCAACAAAATGAACAGTATTAGTACTTTCATTAATATATAAAAAGAAATAGGTATATTAACTTTAAATTAGTAATTCTTTTTTACAATTTAACCTTGATAAAACTGAATAAAAATTCATTTGTTCCAAAAGATAATGATCCTCCCGATCTCACAATAAAGTATTTTAATGATTTTTTGTTCTTTTAAAAGTCTGGTTTTTATTAAATTAAGTGCATTGATCCTTCCACAAGACTTTATACATTTTTTTGTTGTAATAACATCTTTGTAAATAAGACTGCAAATGACTTTAAATCTGCTACAATTTCTATAAACTTTTTCTAGGAAATTCTACATAATATTACAATTTTTTTTTGACAGAGCAGTTCCTTTATTGGTGGCTTTATTTACATATTTTCTCCTCACAATGTTTTCTCCTTCAAACATTATCATATTTAATAAAAGTTTTAACGTTCAGATTGCATTTTATCCAGAACATATTTTCTTTGTGACTTAAGATAACTCCTTTTATATGTATTTCATTATTGGCAGAGATTCTAGAGAGTATCATGATGAATGCCAGAAACATCTGGGCTTTCATTGAACTGTATAGCACACCTTTCATTCTGCATACCTTTTGCTATTTACTTTTTATAAATTTTCAGGAGTTTGCTATCTACATCATCCAACAATATTTACAAACTAAAGAATGTGTTTAGTTTGTGGCCATATTTTCTTTTTGTTATTGCACATACTTTTACCATGACAGAAAGGACAATTATTTCCCTAGCAGTATGTACCTTTCTTTTCCTTTTCATTATTTATTTAGAAACTTCAACAGAAGCTTCCAATTTCTGATAACTATTGGACCAAGACGCATTACTTAGATATCACTTGGAACAACATAATCATTGTTTTTGTGTTCTGATGGCAGTTTTAAATGTCTTATGCATAATGCTTTCCTATTATAATCAGTTAATGTAACAATCTACAACTTAAGGTGAAAAGCCATGCTTATTAATATAAATCTATACTAAAAATAATTCTATATCATAATTTGAGAGAAATTTTTCATCCAGTTAGAACATAAATGTATATATATATATGTGTGTGTTTATATATAGATACACACACATATATATTCAACTGGGATATCTATACCTAGCATATATCATCATATTAGTATGACTATATCTTTTCATTTATAAAAATAATTTCATAGTATGTCTGACATTTTTTTGTGTTTCTTGAATTTTGTGATGTTGGTATTATCCTCATTTTCCTCAGAGCTGGGAATTAGAGGTTGAGGCTCACCAGTAATTCCCACTTTTGGGTCCTCCCTTGGTGGTGCAGTGGGTTGAGCAACACACTCTGAATCATTATGAATCAGCAAATCGCAGCATGAGTTCTATGCCTGTGCGGGCCAGGGAGGGGACCCACATGGCTTAGCAGACCTCTCTTGCCTCGCCTCCTCTCAGCAGTGTGTTTCAGTCAGTCAGACTGTTTTGCTCCCCACTCTGTCTCTGGTGAATCCTCTCACCTCCCACGACTCTGGCCTGTACCCCAGCTGTTGCATGTATAAATAAATAAATCTTTAAAAAAAAATTCCCACTTTTACTGGAACACGTTTGCAGGCCCGCTGGCCGGCAGGGACTGCAGATTCTGTGCTGTCAAGAAAAGACAGTCAGAGGACTCTGAGGATGCTTTCAGTCACTCCATCTCTTCCAGGTAGTCATGAGTGCTTGGGCTTTGGCAGCTGAGAGTAGTGACAATGGCTGGCCAGATGTCATCCTTTGACCATCATCATATTCTCAGGGTTGTGGAGAGTGATAACTGTACTGCTGGTCATTATTTCTTGCACTTTCTGACCTTTAAATGACCACACTACTTTGGAATTTCATGTGTAATGCGATTTTTATAATGAGAACCATATTTGTTTCTTTCCAGAACTTTTAATATCAAGATACAACGATCTGAATCTTGCTATAAATCATGTAGGAGGGGGCCTCCCTGGTGGCGCATGGGATTGAGTGCTGCACTGAGGGGCTTCTGCAGCCACTGCAGCATGAGTTCAATCCCCGGCCAGGGAGAGGACCCATATGGCGAAGCAGATCTCTCCTGTCTCACCCGCTGCTCCCCTCAGCAGTGTATTTCAGTCAATCTGCCTGTTCTGCTCCCCACTCTGTCTTTGGTGAACCTTCTCATCACTCCCCATTCTCTGGCCTGTACTCCAACTCTCTCTACTATGCATAAATAAAATCTTTTTTTAAAAAGTCATGTGGAGAACTTTTGTTAAGAAATGAATAATTTTCAATGTCTAATTCACTCTGCACTGTGAAATAATTTCTATGGACTGAATGTGCCCACCTTAAAAACCCATATTTTGAGATTCTAAATCCTAAAATGTTATGGTATTTGGAGATAGGATGTTTGTGGAGCAATTAGGTAAAGATGAAACTGTGAGGGCGAAACCCTCGCGGTAGGGTTAGTGACTTCATAAGAAGAGATGCCTGATAGCTGTAGCTCTTTCTTCAGGCACACACAGAGATTGTGGGAGCCCATTATCAAGCTGCTGGCGGTGTGCAAACCAGAAGGTGAACTCACACAAGATGCAGACCATGCTGGCACCCTGATCTCCGCCTTCTAGCCTCCAGAACTTTGAGAAAATAAATCTCTGTTAAGTCATCCAGTATGCTCTTATGGCAGCCTATACAGACTAAATTAAAGAAGCAATAGAATGTAAGACATGACCCCAAATTCAATGAAATTAAAATGATGAACAATACTAATAATACAAAGCAACAGTGTAGAAATTCAGAAAAATTGGATCATTTTGACATAGGCCAATAAAAAGTTGCACAATAAAAATTTATTCTTAATATATTTTGCTGTGGTTTGACTGACAAAGAAGCCTAAAACTTAAATTTGTTCCACAAGTGAAGGCTTTTCTCTGTAAACCCCACACCCCCCTCTTATTTTATATTTCTTCTCCTTTTTTTTTTCCACATTCTCATTTCCCTCTGACTCTTTTGTACTTACCAACACATTGCAGCATACATCTGAGATGTGACTGATACTGTGATAGAAAAAAGATCCACTATGAACAACTCTGCTTACTTTTTTACTTTAATGATGAATCTGGAAAGCTTCCCAGATGAAACATTTATTACACTAAACGTATTCTGCTGAAGAGGAAATTGACCATAGAAGCATCGGGCAACTACATGTATTTACAGTACATTGATCTCTTTTCTCCCTAATTCTATGAAACATCTGTGAGTGATCTTGCCAAGATTTTTGGCCCATGACTGCTTATTTGCAATCAGACATTTGAATTTCATATATGAGTTGCCCTCACAAGACATTTTGAATAAAAACTCCAGTTGCCCTGTTCAATGGAGATCGACAGAAAGTATTTGTTTGCTTTTGTGTTGTACATTAAAATAATATTAATTTATGCAAATACCTTACTATACCAATAATGGTAACAATGAATTACTTATTTATCAGTGATATAGAAATGAATGAGCCCTTGGCACTGCTCCTGAAGCTCTAAGTTGGATACAAATAAAAGACCATTTCATCAGTCTACGGGATGTCTATGGTCTAGGATGAATGAGAAAGAAAATAATACTGAGGATGGTACATTATACTATTGAAAGGAAGATTCTAACATGAGGGGATAGTATTTGCCACTTAAAGGATTTTGCATTGAGTTTTCAACTACTGGAGCCTCTTGGGACAGTTGAGAGTGTTGAAAAATTGTATCTTACTCTTTCATATAGTGGTTCTTGAAACCAAGTCCATTTCCATGGACTTGGGTTATAGATTTCTGAGTGCATCTAACTATATGGCATATGAATTAGTTACCCAACAAAATTAAACTTTAATTGGCTAGAAGGAAGGAAACTACAACTACCATAATGACCAACTACTAGATGGGAAGGTGTTGTTCCTATGTCCTGAAGCAAAATATTGTGGCTTTGTGTCATATGGATCTTAAACTGAATCCTGGGTGTCATATTTACTAATTGCATGCTCTCAGCTGTGATTTAACAACTCTAAATTTCTATTAATCTAAAAAGTGGGAGGGATAGTGTGACCTCATCTAATTATTGTGAGTATAAATAAATATCACCCTTTATAGGATAGATGAATAGTAGTATATCTAGTGTGAATTGATGGACATTTATAGTGATGTGTCCTCCGTGTCCTTTAAATCTCCAATTATAGCTGTCTACCGAAGTGTGTTCAGTTACTTTGCCAAACTTATACCTTTCTGTGGGATTAGACTCACTCTACTCAGCTGTAGTAATGGAAGGAAGAAATGGGGACAATTTTACCCTCAAATAATCTTAGGGCATTAAGTATATGTAGTAATTGCATAGAGCAAATCATAATTGAGTTAGTGGTGATGTCAAGTTTATTTGCTTAAGATCCTTGTGAACATACATGTGTATTTATTGCAATTGTATAAAACTGTCTTAACCATTAGTCAGTTTTATATCTACAATAGTAACTGTCTGACAAGCTATTTTGGTAAATCAGTTTTCTGGCCAGTGATATTCACGTTAGCTTGAGACTCCTTAATGCAAGGTTTTAAAGCAACAGTTGGGAACTGCTTGAAATATTTCCATTAAAATACCCCATCTCCCTTAAGTGCCTGAATAAAGTATAACATTGAATATCTATGCTGCTCCTTAGTTGAAATGTAATGATCTGAACTTACAGTATTTTAAAATCTTTTGTCATTGAATAAACTCCACTGTAGGTAAGTTATACTGTATGTCACAGGACATTAAAATGATCATTCAACCAAAAGAAAATAATAAACTGGCTAGACCATAAATCTCAGACACCCTTGGTGACTATTAAAAATCTGCCAAAATTCACTGTCTAATGATGTGATTCCAATCAACCCAATTTATCAACCTTATGGGCTGATTAAAACTACATTACTCTATTAATTCCTCACTTTGGAGAATTAGAATTTTGTGAGGTAAAACACCAGTTTGAAAGCCTGGAATCTGGTAACTACAGGTTGTTAATAAAAATGATTCTTTAAAATTTCACTTGATTGAGGAATTTGAATGTATATTTTTATGCTTAAGATAAACTGTTATATTTCTTCTATTATTTATAAAAGCACATTTCTCTTGAAAAAAGAACCTTCTCTATTATCCATTTTCAAAGAGGACAATATTCCATCCAGAGACATCACATTAAATTACTCTCACCAAATCTGTAATCTTTGAGCTCCCTCAGGTATATAATCAGGAGGTGTCTATTTACATTTTGGGGGAAGGGAATTCCATTAATCACAGAAAAAGCATTCTTTATGTAGAAAAAGAAGCTCACTCCACACTTTTCCACATAAAGACATGACATTCAAGTAGAAGGGGATGGAATTTGTTTTTATGAATAGGGTCCTTGCTGACTAATTCTTTTCTGGGGAGGGTATTGGGCCAATGCTATCCAGATGCATTCCTCTGGAACTCTTCCCAGTTTGGGGAAGTGAAAACTACTGTACTTGCAGCATAATAAGTGGCAGTCAGAGAAATACAATATCTCCATAAATAGTGCGGTACTGTTCTTTTTTCCCCATCTGGTGTCATAAAGCCAGAACTGTTACAAAGTCTTCCATATCACACTTAGGACTGAGTTTAACCCAGTATCATCAACTTCTTCCTTACTCATCGTCCAGCTCCAGCACAAATGTATCAAAGTCAACAAAATCTGCTCAAAATCAAAAACAAGAATTGTACCAAAATCTATCTACTCATGTGTTTCCCCAATTTCATTGGCAGGTAAAGGAAAATACACGCACACACACACACTTCCTTTCCCATAGACATTTTCTTCTCACTTCTCATATCCTCTGCAATTCTATCACTCTTTTTCCTGGTTTCTTCTGCCTGGATCCCATTCTTTTTTTTTTTTTACCTGTTAAGTTAGATGCAACCCATATCTGTATTCAAGTATTATTTTATTTTATTGGCTTACCTTTATTTTTTTCTCACCTACTTATTGCTAAAGGATACATATAATCTGCTTTGGGTTTTTTGTGTGTTATTTATTTATGGATTTAAACATTTGAGCACATGCTGTTTATCATTTCTACTTAAATAATTGTAACTATACAAAGGTTATAGCAAATTATCACTTCCAGTCCTGCCTCACAGAAACATTGTTGGCCACCCTTATTTGGAAGGGTAAGAAAATGCTGGTGTAGGATAGAATCAAACGTCCTGGATTAGGATTCCATGCTCCACTGTTTATGGTTTGTATCACTATAGTCATATTATTTAATAATTCTGGATCAGTTTCTGCTTTTGAGAAATAAGTGAACACTTAAAACTATACACTCTGAGCTGCACAGTTGACCTGGGATACTTGATACAGAAAAAAAGTTTCTGACATATACACTGTGCATTAATCAGCATGGACAACTACAACAAAATGTCACAGACCAGGTGGCTTACAAACAGAAATTAGTTTTCTCAGCATTGTAGAGACTGAGGGTAAGGTGAGAGGGTTGATTTCCCCTCCTAGCTTTTAGGTTGTCACCTTCTTTCTATGTGCCCACGTGCCTTTTCCTGTGGTCTTGCCCAGAAAGAGAGCTCTGCTGTCTCTTTCTTCCTCTTCATAAAAAGATATGAGTTCTGTCACACTGGGGCACCACATTAATGAGCTTATTTGATCTTAGAGTGTCTCCATAAAGGCCCTACCTCTAAATTGTCACATTCCGAGATACTGGGCATCAACATATGAATTTGGTTGGAGAGGGAGACACAATTTAACCCATAACTCCTACTAAATTTATTAGCCTTTAAAGAAAAACAAAGCAATAATAGAATATATAACCGTGTCACCAGTGGAAATTATATATACATTAATATCATTAAATTTAATAACTGCTGTATTATATAATGACATTGTTAATAAATTAATAAATGTTGATGATTCCCCAAATTATATCCTTAGCTTCATACTCTACTCTTAGCTTCAGGTCTGAATATTCAACTGGATATTTTTTCCTAAATGTTCTATGTGCACTTCAAGTTTATCCATCTCTCCACTTTTTCCATGGAATCTACCTCTTTATATCACTTATTTTCATCTTTCATTATTGATAACCTTTAATTATCTGGGAACAGCATTTCCAGATAACTTTCCATATGCATATTGAATATATTTCATAATTTATGTTACCTTACATTTCATAGTGTATTATAAGGCATATAAATATATAGTCTTTTTAATATAGAATATTATATAAAGATGGAAAAATTATTTTACAAAAAGTGTAATAAAAAGAGGAAATAATAACTATGGTATTATAAAAGGCATGCAATCTATAAAAGAGTATGTATTACAGTATACTATAACTTATATATATACATATTTAAGGTACTCTATAAAAATATACAAATTAATCTATACACGTTTTATAATTTAGTATTTAGTTTTCAGGAGCCACTTCATTAATGTTCCTATCTCCCATCTTGTCTCACATTTACTTCCTAACTAGAATATTCTTTTCCATCATATATAGCTAAAACAGTCTTGTATACATAATTTTCCGCTTATATTTTCTCTCTGTAATCAACTCAATCACAGTTATGACCTTTCACATCTACTCCAAATTAACTTATATTATTTGGTATATTTCTGTTACCAAAATTCTTGTGTATGTCATGATTACTTTTGTTTTTTTCTTCCATATTCACATTTTTTGTTCTATATCACCCATAAAAATAATAAAATAAGTAAGATCAAGGCAGAAATAAATGAAATAGAAACTAAAAACACAATAGAAAAGATCTAGGGAACTAAGAGCTATTTTTGAAAACACAAACAAAATTGGCAAACCTTTAGTTAGACTCACCAAAAATAAAGAGAGAGGACTCAAACATAGAAAGAAGAGATGTTAGATACTACAGAAACACAAAAGATAATAAGAGATTACTGTGAACAATTATATGCCAACAAATTGGACAACCTAGAAGAAACAGATAAATTCCTAGAAACATAAAACCTACCATAATTAAATCATGAAAAAAACAGAAAATCTGAACAGATTACTGGCAAGGAAATTGAATTAGTAATCAAAACCTCCCAATAAACAAAAGTCCAGAACCAGATGGCTTTGCTGGTGAATTCTCCCAGACATTTAAGGAATTAATACAAATCCTTTCCAAATTCTTCTAAGAAATAGAATAGAATACTTCCATATTCATCTTATGAGGCCAGCTCTGTCTAATACCAAATCCAGACTATAACACTACAAGAAAAGAAAGCTATAAGTTAATATCCCAGATGAACATAGATACAAAAATCCTCAATAAAATATTAGCAAGCCTATTTCCATGATACATAAAAAGGATATTGTACAAGTGGGATAATGTAAGGTATGCAAGGATGGTTCACCATCTATAATTCAATCAATTTGACATACCATGTTAACAAAAATGAGGATAAAATCATATGATAATTTCAAATAGATGCTCAAAAAGTCATTTGATAACATTCAACCTCCATTTATTATAAAAACTGAGCAAAGTGAAGATGGATGTAATGGGGCCTCCTTCGTGGCACAGGGGGTTGAATGCTGTACTGTGGGGTTTCATAGCAACTGCAGCTCATGAGTTGCATCCCTGGCCAGGGAGGTGACCCACATGGCACAACAGACCTCTTCTGCCTCACCCGCTGCTACCCTCAGCAGTGTGTTTCAGTCAGTCAGACTGTTCTGCTCCCACTCTGTCTCTGGTGAATCCTCTCACCTCCCGCGACTCTGGCCTGTACCCCAGGTCTTGTGTGCATAAATAAATAAATCTTAAAAAAAAATAGATGGAATGTACTTCAACATGATAAAGGTCATATATAACAATCCACAGCTAACATCATACCTAATGGTGGAAAACTGAAAGTTTTTCGTCTAAAATCAAGAAAAAAAACATAATACTTCTGATCACCACATATATTTAACATAACATTGGAAGTTCTATTCATAGCAATTTGACAAGAAAAATAAGTAAAAATCATCAAAATTAGAAAAGAAACATCAAATTTTGTAGTTGACAAGAGATATTTATGTTGATTAAGTAAAAGGAGGTAACACAACATGAATGGGCAGAGGTCTCAATCAATTCTCATATGATCTATTTGTGCCTTCAGAACTTCTTTATTTTAACACACCACATTACTTTTTTACTTGGTGATTTATTCCTGGTGTTATACCAGATGTGTACCAGAACATTTATTTCACAATATGAAGTTCACTTGTTTTTCTGTGATCCTAGATTCGTAGTCTTTTAAATCCCAGTAGCAAGCTAAGAGATATTTTCCCAAGAAAAGAAACTTATCTGCAGCAGATGGCATGACTTTATTCCAAACCCTTAACTACCTCTGCCCTGCTTCTCACTTAACTATGCTGATTAAAATCTCCTTCTCCCTTCAACACAAGAATACAGTCATCAAATTGCCACTATAAAAAGAATATATTGACTTCCACAGGTGATGAACTAGAGAAGAGTCTTTCACACAGTTTTTCTTTTTTGACTTCCAGAATGTAAACTCCTGATATACATAGTGAGATTACTGACAAATACAAACATTTTTATTTATTCATTAGTACAATATTAAGCCCACTTAGCAAACACACTGATAAAATGGATTTTTAAAAATGTTACATTATCAAAGGAAATCTTGATACGTGTAGAGTCTGAAGAAGGACTAATATTAGCGGCAGTGATCTGTAACAGTGAAAGGGTCTAGTGATCTGGAGATTGGTTGTAGAAGGAATTCTTCCTCTACTCCAAAATATTTATTCCATTACATATTTCTTTAGCCATCTTTCTATTGTCATCCTGATACAGGAGAGCAAAGGGGACTAAAACTGGCCAAGAACACTGCAAATAGTTTACCCATTACTGTCTTGAGTTCTTCACTTATGCACACAATGACAAGACTACTCAGGCTCAGAGAATAACAAAGGAATTTATTTAACAAACCAGGGAAAACAAAGAGTTATTGAGGTAAAAAAATGGCTGTTTACCTCTCCCAAAGCCATGTCCAGTGTTTTTCAGTCCTAAACAAAAACAGTTAAAATGGCTTCTTCCTGCCATTGAGAATGCAGAGCTCCTTTCCTGAACAATAGGCCACGTATCTAATATGGTGTCTTCCAGACTATAGTTCAGGTTCCATGAAGTGCTCATGAAGGCAGCAGAAGATACAACAAGAGATGCTCCATGAGCTGCCAAGATGCCCCAGCACAGCATCAGACAGCAGCTTTCAAAACAACAGTTACAGCAGTTGCATGGTGCATTGTGGATAATAAAATGTATTAATTTGTAATAGAATACGCATATACACACACATACACTGAATGTTTTTGTAAGTGTGTATAGCTTACTATGTCTTCCTCCCTTTCCTCCATTAACTCCTTTCCAAGAATAATGTGCTGTTTAAGCATCTTAAGAGCCTCATATTTAGGGAATAGTTATAGATGCTCAGAAAACGTTGTTCATTCTCAAACAAGCATAAGAGCCACAAACTTCAGTGCTGACAGTGCTTTCCCACTTTCATACAATATCTGACTTTTGTTTGGAAGTACTGTTATTATTGCAGGTACAGTAAAATGGTTGAACACAGAGACAATGAGTTAATTGAAGCATTAGAACACAACACAATTATTATAAATCATATACACATACACACATAAATTCACATACACACGTGGTCAAATATTGACTTAATATTGACTTAAGATTAATTGGAAATTGTTAGGGAAATTTTAATTTAATTAGTAATTTCTCTACCTGTCAGTATTTCATAAATACTGAGCTAATGATAAATCCAACATTAGAAATTTATATCTATTATAGGAATCCAGGTTATTCACTCATTTCTTAGACACATTCTCAAGTTTGTTCATTTTCTATGCTCATTTAATCCTTGGTCTCTCAAGTTAAACTGTTAATTCTATACAAATATTCCCAATGTGACTGTCATTGCATCATTTAAGGATTTAAGTGTAGATTTGGTGATGATTGCATTGTAGTTATCTATTAAATAAGTACAGAGACTACTAACTTGTCTCATATGAATCACAAAAATTTAATAGTAACATTAAATTCAAATAAATGTGTCAAATGATAATGCTCCATAATCCATTATGAGTCAATCTCCTGAGTTATCTTAGTCCCTGCTACATAGTCAGTAATTTGCCTTTGATTCATGATAAAGAAAGGTGAAATTCAATGGGATGTGGATAGAAAAATATTTTGTATGTAATTTTCAAATCATAAATTGGATATTTTATAATATAGTTATTGTGAAGTGTAGGATAAGCAAAAAAGTAATTTTTCTTGAGGATTTCATATGATTCCATTTTATTTCTGCCCTGACATATCAATTATACTTTCTTGAAAGACTTTTTTCAATGGTTTCCCTAGAGTTAGCAATCCACATTTACAACTAATCCAAGTCACTTTTGAATAGCACTATACCCATTCACAGGTAGTAAAACTACCAGTAACATGTTATTCAAATCCTCATTTTCATCATTTATTTTTTTATAAATTATAATTTCTATGTACATAGTTACTATTATTTTGGACAAACTGATGTACTAGATCAACTAATAATAAGAAAAAATAATTTCATCTCTACTTATTCTTTCTCTATTGTTATTTCTTCATATAGATCTTAGTTTCTAACTTTCATACTTCTGTTCTCTCAGAAAAGCTTCATTTAACATTTTTTACAAGACAGAACCACTAGGGACAAATTCCCTCTATTTATCTGAGAAAGTATTTTTATAGTCCTCATTTACTTCTAAAGGATAATTTTACTGGTTACACGATTTTGGACTGGTGATTATTTTCTTTTAATAATTTAGATATTTCATTCCACTATGTTTTTATTTCCATAGTCTCTGAAGAGGAACTTACTGTAACTCTTAGACTTGTTCTTCTATATATAATATGGTGTTTTTGTTGGCTAGTTTATTTTGCTCTGATTTCTTTCTTTTTAAAAAAAGATTTATTTATGTATGCATACAAGAGCTGGGATGCAGGCCAGAGGTTTGAAGGATGGGAGGATACACCAGAGACAGAATGGGTAGGAGAACAGGTGAATTGACTGAAATACACTGCTGAGGGGAGAACCAGGCCAGACAGGAGGGATATGCTGTGCCATATGGGTCCCTAACCTGACTGCGATTGAATTATGCTACAGTGGCTGCGGACAGCTTCATAGTGCTGAGATTTAACCCCTTGTGCCACCAGGGAGACCTTTTTGATTTATTTAAAGATTTTTGTCTTTTATTTTCTACATTTTGAATAGAATATATCTAGATATAGATATTTTGTAAATTATTTTGCTGATGCCCTCTAAAGTTCCTGGATATGATTTGGTGACTCTCATTTACATTGAAAAATTCTATAGTCTTCTATTCCTTATCCTTTATTGTGCATCTGATAGTCTCATAATAGTTATGTTGAAACTTTTATAATTTTTCCACAGTTGAGCTCTACATAGTCTTTTAGCTATTGTATATTCTTTTTTTTTCTTTTTGTATTTCAATTTTACAAGTTTGTATTGGCATTTTTTTTTCAGGCTCATTGATTATTTCCTTGTCCATTTCAGTTTATTGTTGAACCCATTAAAAGTAATCTATTTTCAGTTACAGTGTTTTGATTTCAAGCAATTCCTTTAATTCTTTCTCAGCATTTCCATTTTTCTGGTTACCTGCTTACATTAAGTTAAGCAGGTTTTTATATCTTAATCATTTTTCCTTTATCTTACATTAATATAAAATAACAACATTAATTATAGTTATCTGCATTTGTAGCCTATAATTCTAAAATTTCTGCTACTTGTATATGGTTTTAGTGTTTGCTGTTTCTTCAAACTATGCGTTTTGTATTTTAATATGCTTTGTTATTATTTTTTTTTTTTGGAAAGTGAACAGGATGTACTGAGTCACAGAAACTGAGAGAAATAGGCCTTTATATTTATGTTGTTAAATAGCAGCTACATTGTTAACTATTAGATATATCTGTGTCCAAAGTATTAAATGTTCTCGTTCTCCGGGTTCTCTTTTTTTTCTGCCTTATTTCTTTTTTTCTGAGTTTCTCTAGAGAGTTATCCTTAAATTAGGTACGAGATAGGCAGTTCTTTTTGGTGCAATGCACTCTTATAATACAGGTGCTCTACTAATGTAGTGGTAAGGTGTGGAGGCAACAGAATAATCAACAGTCATTTGGTTAAGTCTCAATCTTTAGTGTGCCATACCCTTGGGATGTGATCTTCATAAGTGTTTTTCAAAGTTTGCTTTTTCTTTCTACAAAGGTAAGATTAAAAAAATAGAGCACATTTAAGTTGGGTATTTCCCTTCTGCCTGGTAAGCTAGATCTGGTAAAATGTTTTCCCTCGATAGGGGGATTTTGTTCCACTGAATAGAATAGCATATTTCAAAATGATTATTTTTCATCTTTCTCTCTTAGAATCTCAAGGAGAGTTTTATACAATCTATACAGAATTGGTACAATTTCTTGAGTGAAAACTGTCAGTTTTATAAATGAGCCCCTTGGAGTTTGTAACTTTTGTGATTGCTCACACTGAGTCTTAGCAATTTATCAATTGCAGCTTTTTTTCCTACCCCATCTCTGGCAGGCTGCTTCTCTTGGACTTTTCTTTTTAAGCTGTTTTTCTCTATATTCTTCTCTCTCTCCATTTTAGGGGTTATCTATATGTCAGACTAGAAATCAGAAGTCTTCCATTTATTTTCTTTCATCATTCAAAAGTTGAATTTAAAAAATCTATTTTTTGAAAAGCATGCATTCATTTTCAATATGTATAATATTTCACTGTGTGAAAATATGACTATATCTTTATTTGTAATCATGTTGATGGACATTTGGGTAGCTTCAAAGCTCATCTTTACTTTTCCAAGTTGCCATAAACATGTTGTGACAGTGTCCTAGTGCATCTATGAGAAGTATTCTACTGTAGATTTCTATAGGTAAATTTTCTAATTTTTTTCCTAACAACTTTCACTTCCAGAGTTGTATGTAGCAAGAAAGAATAACATGATTTCTCACTGTTGCTCCATTTAGAAATTTTGATGATGTCATATTTAAAATGATTTTAATATAATGGTGAAATCATTTTTAAATTTGCCTTTTTAAAACTTTTAGTGTAATTGAACATCTTTTCATGTTTTAATCTATTTTTAAATTTCTGTTATCTCTATTCTGAGTCTTTCTCATATTAGATATAGAGATATGTAGATGGATAAATAGAGATGTGGACATCTAACTATATATAAAATTTAATAGAGACATAGATTTAAAATATTTATATGTACATATACTTAATAAATTTGATTTGCATGCTATCCATAAAAGTTGTAGATACTTTCCCATCATATTATAAATCATTTTAAATTGTTTAACATGCCTAATTTTATATATGTATATTCTATTTTTAAAATTCAATGTAGTCAAATCTCTAGTCTTTCTAAATTAGTTTTTTCTCATACATATATGGAGTACTTTTCCCAACATTCTTTTAATTAGATGAAATGTGTACATTTTTCTTAAAGACTATTTTCTTACTTTCATTTTTTTTACTTAGTGTCTTAGTGCTGGATAAACATAATTCAAAATATTCCAAATAATAGAGGATTTATCAAATTTTCCTTATAATTTTTTGTGTCATTTAGATCAAGTCTATGTTGGAAGTGTATAAAATTCTAATTTGTATTTGTGATGTATGTTTTGATATTTCTCTCTTTAGCTTCTGTAATTTTTGGCTTCAATGTCTATATCTAAAATATATATATTAAACCAGATTCATTTTCATTACTATTGGCCTGATTTATGTTTTCTGTTTCTTTTTTACTGACTTGTGTGCTATGTTTTATATAAATTTAGATTTAAAATTTTTATTGATAGTCTGAAAATTTTAAGATAAGTTTCAATTTTGAGACTTATGGGGATTACTATGATATTTTGAAATAGTTATACCATTTTTTGTGTGTTATCTGTTCATCCTTTTTGCATTCTTTTCTACCTGTTATATATCCTTTTATTTTCTTCCTATGTAAATTTCAGATCTAAAGTTTTGTGGTTGTTCTGTAATTGTTCAATTATACAACTTTATAATAAAATATATATTCATAATATGCACAACAAAGGTACTAAGATAATTTTCAGTGTATACAAACCCACTCTCTTCTTCCATCCTGTTAGGTGTGTTGGCACATAACTTTAACATTATTTTTTCATAATACAAAATGGTCAGTTAAATAATTTCACAAATATTATACCTTTGTTTTTACTTTTTAAAAATTTATTAAAAATATTTGTTTATTTATGATAGAACTCACAGAACAGGAAATTACTCTTTTAAAGTATATAATGCAGTGCTTTTAGTATATGAGCAAAGACATGTAACCATCCCCACTAACTGCATAACATCATTAGCGATCTTTCTGCACTTTCCAGCATTGGTAATAATTAAACTGATTTCTGTGTTTATAGCTCTATCTATTCTAGATATGAATTTATATAATACACAGACTTTTATATCTGTCATCTTTTTTACTTAGAATAATTTTCCCCAAGTTTATAAATATTGTAGCATTTATATTTTATTCATTCATTCATCAGTATGTCAGTCATTTTTAGAACTATATGGATATAATACATTTCACTCTTCATTATTCCTTCAGTAGAGAGCATGACCGTGTTGAGGAAATGAACTGCCATTGCTTGCAGTGCTGTGCTGAAACCTCAGATGCTAGATCTTCTGACCAAGCACCTGTAATTTCATGTTGTTAGAGCATTTGTTGCATCCCTTAGATTGCAGCTTTCCATGTCTTTTGTGGCTGAACCAAACAAAGGTCTATATTTCTACAGAAATTATGAATCCATGAAAAATTTTGAGGAATTAAGTGGTGAAACTGGTGTCTTTTAGAGTACAATGTGATCTTGAAACATAAAATTTTCTTTTTGGTCAATTTCCACAGAATTTTGTCCCTGAACTATACTCCTAGACTATGAAATATGAATATTTGTGCTAAGGAATAGTTTCTCTTGATAAATATACAATTAAATACTGAAAAAAATGTGTACCATAATTCATTGATCCAGTTTCGATTGTTTGCATTTTTTGAGACTTATGAATCATCTTGCTGTAAACTTTTATGTGTAAAAGTTTGGTCTATATTTTTAATTCAATACACAATTCAACATGTATACCTGTAAATGAAATTCTTAAGTCATATATAGTAATTCTATATTTAACTTTTTGAGAGATTGTCAAATTGATTTTCAAAGTTGGGATTTTAATAATGATTGTGTTGAATCCATGGATCAACTTGGAAGAATATTGTCATTTTATCAATATCAATACCATACCAAAATCAATATCAAATCTTCAACCCATAAACAGGGACTATCTTTGGGTTTATTTAGTTCTGCTTTAATATATTTGCAATGATCTCTTGTAGTTATCAGTATTCAAATCTTGCACTTCTTCAGTTAAATTGATTCTTAAGCATTTTTATTATTTTGGATCCAAACAAAAAAGGAATTATTTTATTCACTTCAGTTTCAGATTTTTCTCTTGTAGTTTATAGAAATGCAACTTATTTTGCATGTACTATCAGGTACGCAAACTAAATAGACAATTTCTACATTGGATACTATAGATGAGGGCATCACAAATAAAAGCTTCTTGTAAACTGAGCTAAATCTAAGTGATCATACTCAATGCTCCTAATTTTAGAGTAAGGATTGTGATTAGGTAAAGAAGTCCATATAATACTGGAAAAAGCATGTTATTCTTTGTGGGTATCATTTTTAAAAGCAGAATTATCAGTTCAAATTCTCTGAAAATGTCTATGAAGCAGCCAGATAGTTGTTTCTTTGCCTGTGCCAACATATTTTTCTAAAATGAGGTGTCCACATGTTCATCCAATCAAATAAACTGTCTGGCTGAACATCCTAAGGTGCTTTAAAATTCAGTAAATAGTACTAATCACTTCCATTTCAGTATTGATATTAAAGGCCCTATTCATGCCAAAAAAAAAAAAAAAAGTGAATGCAGCTGTTCTGTGCTTTCCTTTGCAAATTGTATGTAGAAGTCTGCTTGCATGATGATACATATGCTTGTATTTTGTGCTCATTTGTATCTAAGAGGTTTGTAGCAGGCATCCATAAAGATATGAGTGACATGGGAACTTAGGGAATACACTGCTTTTGGCTCAGAGATGGGTAAAATGGAGGAGAGGCTCTGGTAGAAGAAGTAGATGAGTTTTATTTTGCCAAGAATGTTGAATGTATATTACTTACCTTCAAACTGCAACTGATTGATGCTATTAAATGCATCTGTGCAAAAAAGTAAATAAGAAATAAAAATTAGACATATGCCTGATGTTACAAAGAGTTTCTAGATATGTAACATATATTTAAGTGCTAAACTTTATATCTATGTTAATCTACTGAAAGAGTAGTAAAAATACATTCCATGTTGACACATTTCTGTTAAAATATGTGATTATTCTTTTGAAATTCATGCCTCAATCTTTGTTCTGCATATGAAGCTCTCAATTTATACTATTTCTTGCTTGTGGTTTATATTCATTTCAAAAACCCAGCTCAAATTACTTTGTCATATCATTTTGTATGTGTAAACACTGGCGTTTTGATTAAAAGAAGAATTAAGTATCTGTCAAAAACCAAATTTCTATTTCTTTGAAGTTTATTTATTTACCATCAAGGATTACTCATTTAAGCAATTCTTTTGAAAAGCACAGGTCATATTTTAATTTTATTTTTCAAGAATAAAGAACAATTACAAAAAAGAATGAATGGAAGTTCATCTTGCTTTTTATATACCCCTGCCCTTTGGAGTTTGAGAAGCTGCTCAAGTTCACTTGATCTTTACAAATACTTCTTTGTGTTAAGTTTCCGATTCATTTTTCTTTGATAGAAAAAAAATCAATTCTATGAAAAATTGACAAAATTAGCCAAATATTCAAAGGAGTAGCGCACAAATCGACAAGTTACATTTCATATTTTTTTCAATGTTCTACAGATGAACCTCAATTGCTGCACTTTCCTCCTAGTGATTTTTTCTCCCTCCATTTCTCCATCCCCTCTGCCACATCAAACCTATGAGTGTGACCATGCACCAACTTACCATTCCACACAGCCATATTCCTTCCTTACTATATAATGCAAGTATTGAATGACATTTCATATTGTATTTTTGACTCATCAGTCTTTAACTTTATAGCATGTTGTGCATACCCTTTATTTTAATATCCAAACAAAATACTCAAGCTTCAATTAATAGTACAAATGAAAGACCATCATCTTTCTAAATTATCTGAGAGTGATGTGTGTCCTGTCATCCTTTTTTTAACTCTTTATTCAATTATCAAACCTGTTTGCCCTCTCATCTCCTGCACTATCACCTTAACCATACCTCATCTTTTCAGAGACATGGGCACTCTTTCTCTTCATTCCTCAAGTTACCACTGATGCAAAGTTGTCTGTATAACTAATTTTATTATAGGTTTTAATGATAGTGAAGGATTATTCCAGAACAAGGGAGAAAATCATTCCTGACTGAATATTTGACATCAATTTTCCCTAACATCTCATTTCACAAGTTAACTTTTATCATAGTTTCAGACCCAATCTATCCATGTAACTGAGTAACTAAGACCTGCTTCCCACCCTGATACTTTTCTCATCTCCAGAATTCTTGTATTTTATGTTCTTCATCAAAATAATTATTCATTTAGCCAAACCAGAAACTTCACTAAAGAATTTTTATGAAAAAGCTTATTAGGTGTATCTGGGCACAAGACTTGTCTCCCATGAGTGCTCCATAACCTGTTAACAAAAAGAACTGTAAGTAATTTGAGATACAATTTTTGCTTTATACCATGCCAGAAACATTCTTACCGTGAGATGAAGTCTCAACTGTGTGTGCTTTTTTCATATTAATAATCTAATATGATAAAAATCTGCTTTAAAAAGTAGCATTTTCTTCCTGTCTAGAGTAGATATCAGCTGTTTCGACTATTGTCCTCAGGTTTTATTTTCCAATAAGTTAGTCTTGGGAAAGTTTGATCCTATGTAGTTTACTCTATATCATGTTTTCCTAAATTTTGTAAATAAAAGCATCTGAAAAGTAAAAATTAAAAAAATAAAAATAAAAAAAACCTGATACACCCTCACATGAAATTACATGGGTTCAGTGTTGTTTTGAAGAGAGGCCTCCCCAAAATATTTAAAACAAAACTTATAAGATATGTCATTTTGCTATATGGATTATATCAAGCTAAGATCAATTTAGCCCTGAGGACTCATGAGAAAATTTTATCATTCTCTTATCTACTTAGAAGAATGAAAATTGTGGTATTATCAAGAGTTAGGGATTTTTTTTATCAGAAAAAAACTTTATATTGTTTAAAAATTTACAAGACAGGATAAACATATAATTATATAATATCTCATCTTTTCCTTATGAGTTATCTCCTCCTTATCATGTGAGTCTTCCTACCCTGTCCTAGAAACCAGACCCCTACTTTTATTTTATGCATGTCTTTCTACTTGTTATGTTGGCTGCTGATTCATGAATTGTCTAATAAAACCAGTTTAAATTTGATAATTTTGTCTTTTAATACTACTTACAGGAGCCATCAAAAGTCATACGGTCTCCTGACAATCAAAAAATAGGGGTTTATCCTGAGCTAGGGAGAAGGGGGTGGGGGTCTGAGATTTCAAATGTCAATATGTGGTTGACATCAACTTTATGTATAAGACTACTGAATATATAGAATTTTTTCATGTTTTATATATTTTTGAGAGTTGTTGGGAGAAGAACTTTGCTCCTATATTCTCTATATTTCCTCACTAGAACAGTAAATGTTTAATAAACAAATGTTTTCCACACCTGCAAAAACAACAGACACAAAGACAAAGACATAGAGAGGATATTGCATAAACTGGTATGACTATGTTTCATCCAGTTCATCACAACTAGCTCATACTTTTTATAGTTAATTCTAATAACAGCCCTCTTCAGAAACAGTCCTTTTTTTAGGCAATTAAGAAGGAGGTAAAAAGAAAAGTTCCTTGAGTCTTCTGTTCCTTAAAAGTTATCACCCTAAAAATAATCCTCATGCCAAAGAGACATTTTATGGTGTTAAACTTTGATCCCCCACATGTGTGACCATCTGGTTTCCCTTCTTTACTTGATCAAGTTATCTGCATATAGAGGCTCTGTTCAGTCACTACAAGCCAATGTGTTGGGTTCTGTAAGGAAGGAATTTTTTTTCTTTTCCCCAGCTTAGATTTTACAGCTGGTGCCCTGTATATGAGACTGTCCAAGACAGATTAAAAAGAAAAATTTCTTCACAAGTACATTCCACTTGCACACAGGAACACTCAGAGATGAGTAACACAAGAGTAATTTAAGGTTATATATCATCTTAGGCTAAAACAAAGGAGAAGAATTTTGGGCTTCTGGGTAGAGAGATCAGTTCTGGTGACCAGGAAAAGTGGGGCAAACAAAAACAAAAGGGTTTTGTAAGATTTGTTATGTAGATTTAAGTGCAGATTGAAGCCCTCTTCTTTGATAAGAGTTAAGTGTCCTCCAAGTCCAGGTAGAGGGGAAGGAGAAACATCTCTACTAAATAAAAATTTACTTTACACAAGGAAGACTTGTGCCTTGTTATTAAAGTGTTCTCCCTTTTAATGACATTCAGTTCAAAAATAACTAGTATGCTAAAGAGGCATATTTTGGGGTAGCAGATCTGGTGCCCTTCAACTCCTTTGTCCTTTGTTTGTACACAGGAAACGCATCACTTTAATATTGGCCTTTATGCTTAATTGTTTCATTCAGGAATTAATTTATCTTAATTGGGTTGCTATTTTAGGCACTGCTGAAATCACTGTGATAGGAAGGGTATATGTCCATTTCACACAGGATTGCTTATATCAACCTTGCTTATGCAGACTGTCAGCTTCCTAGAGGGGAGTTGTCATGTCTTTTCAACTTCCTTTACATAACACAGAACAGAACCCCTGTGGGCAAGGATATTAAAAGAAGTTTTTTAATAATGTATTGCCAATTGGAAGCCTCTTATTTCAAAATTTAGACACCTTACCGTGAATTGAGTTAATATAATTACCACAACTATCAATACATAGAAAAATTAATATGGTTTATTATGTATAATTTGTAATTCTACCTGAATATGTCTAAATATTAAAATTTTCTCCTTAGGTGTTTAAATACACAGAAAAAAATATTTTAAACTCTGGGAAGAGTAAAGTAATAATCAACTTTATTGATTTTTTTGTGAAAAATGATGTTTTTCATGCAGTAAGTGCTTCTTAATCTTAATATATGGTAGATTTGAAACTGCCCTAATCTATTACTCAATATTACTTAATTACTGCATATTGCAATAAAACTTTCAGGTTGATCCTTGCTTTCCTTTGTTAAAATATCCAGCTGCACAAATCTGAAGGGTTAATATGGTTACTAAGTTATACCAGTCAAGATTTGTGATTATTTTATCTATAAAAAGAAGTTGCTACATTTGCAGAAATATGAAGAGATTGAGCTTTGGCTCCTCAGAAACAATTGAACGATGCATTCAAGAATATACATTTTTTCATTATCATTAAAAACTCAGTTTCAACAATGAAAATTATTTGCTTTATAGAATGGAATTTACTTTGTTTTATGCTGAACATAAAGCTTAAAGCTATCTGAACACCAATCTTTTGATCTATAAAAATGATAGAGATTTTAAGACACACCAGAGAGAAAGTAGAGCATTTTAGAAGAATTGTAATCTTCTAAATGTCTCTTTTTGTTAAAGTAACTATAGATATTTTAGAAAGCAAAATATGTTGGAAAGCTTTTGTAAGGGTTTCTGGGTATCTATATGTTCTCTCTGTCTTATCTCTAAAGGAAAAAGAAAAAAAATCAATGATATATAAAAATAACATGAAAAAGATTCAAAAGAAAATTGACTTAAATTTTCCAACTTCTAAAGAAAGAAAATCAAGTCTGCATAATGTTGTGTGAGAATAAATGGGACAGAAATATCAATTCAACTAATGTATTTGTCATAATCTTTACCAAAAAATGTCTTATATTACATATATGTCTGGTCAAATAATTCTCGTTCCTCTATGAGAGATGCAGAGTGTTTATGTGTACCTGATATCAGGGTACCATGTAGTAGGGTTAGAAAACTAAGTCCACCCTCCTTGCCCAGCAGATAGATTTAAAAAGTTTGATTAGATTAAGGGAATGGATGAGGTTGCCTTGGGGAGTAGGCCATGGAGACAGAGCACCAAGACCAGAGCAAACAGCCCAGATCCAGGAATGCAGAAACAGGCCAGGACATGTTTCTGTGTCAAAGGCCAACCCTCAAAGACTGGACAGATAAAATGGGCAAACTGGCATCCCTAGTTAGAAAGCTCAAGAAAACAGATTATAAAAGAGAGCCTCAAATACTTCTTCTAGTATATACCTCTCCTATCTTGCCCCCACTTCCCTTGAAGATATTTCAGTGAATCCACCTTTTCTGTTTCTACTTTGGTAAAGTCTTTCATTCCTGTGCCTCTAGACTTACCCCAATATTTGACCCCACTGTATCTGATATAAATGATTTTCCAAACCAAAAATATTTATATGACATGTGGACACTTTGAAATGTCATTTCTTCATAATTGATAATCAGATTTCAATAACAGTATAGGTTTCCAATGGCTCGTGCCTTACTGAATATGACTGACCAGGAAAATGCAATTTACTGTATCTCCTGACAAGGAACATCAGTCATTAATGACTGAGACTCTGTATATGATAATAAATTTTTAAAGGTAACACAACTTGGCAAGTACAGAGTCATAGAAAATTGAAAAGTTAAAAAAAATCATAAAAGATAGCCTTATATTTAATAACATTGGTCTCAGAGGACCTAAATAGATCTGAGACAGTGACTAAGGAGAGTGGATGCTGCAGATGGATAGAGAGAAATGAAAAGGAAATTTATCCCTTCTACATACAGTTATAGAGTCATTTAGTGTCCATTTCAGGCCAGCCTTTATGTTGAGTGCTAGTATAAACAATGAATAAGATCTGTTTCCTGCCCTCAAAAAGCTTATAGGCCAATACTTAAGAATGTCATGCAAATAAGTAATTACAGTGTAGTGAAAAGAAATGCTCTAATAAAATTATACATGCACTGTTTTGGAAACATAGAAAAGAAAGCCACTAATAATTGTCATTCAGCTAAAACTAAAGTTACACGAGAGGATTATAGCAAAGAAATATAAGGATATTTCCATTTTGGTTTCTTTATTTTCCTTTTTCAACTAATTCTATAACAGAAAAAGAAAAGGAATGAGGGACATTATAATTTGACCAATGCATTAATAAGAAATTTCTATTTCTAAAAATATGAACTTCTTCCCAGATGAGGTATTTTCATTTACTCAGTTCATCCTGGAGTAATAAATAAGCAAGATAATTTTATAAAAATGCGCTAAAAATTATTGGCAAAAAGAAATATTGACCCTCATTAGAGGCAAGAAATTGCTTTTTTACTCTTTTATGTGTTCAGGTTGATCCTAGTATCTATGTATGTTGCTTTCACTGAAACATTGTAACTGAGGGGTTTGGCAAGATGGAAGCAGAGGGAGATGCAGTGTTTGCTTCTGCCAAATATTCCCAACAAAACTGAAACAAAGCCAAAAACCCCTGAGGGGAACTAACTATCCCCCTATAAAATAGGAGAATAAACCAGATTGAAAGGGTAGGAATAAACTTTGGTTAGAGTGATAAGGGGGCAGTAAAACTCACAAGGAGGAGGAGTGCCTGCAGCAGAGTCTTCTACTGCTATTTACTTAGGCTTCTGCCTATGTAAGGGCTCCTATGACCCTGGCACAGCATTGAGTAAGGGGTGCATGAGCAGGCACCCAGGATGAAGGGTGCATTGTAAAAGGGCTGCAGAGGGTAGCGCATAGAGGGAGGACTACTGGCTTGAATCTGAGGCACACAACATAGAACTATATAAGCCTGAATCGGCTTTAGGACACTTGGGCTAGCCTCGAGAAGAGGGACCTAGTGATTGTCTATAGAAGACTTCCCTACTGAAGTCCAGGCAAAGATATCTAATATGTCTGCCATCTCGCAACCCAAGCTGAGTTATGCAAAACACCTGTCTCCCCCTCCCCCAAAGAAATGCTTCATAACAGGATGTTCAAATTCCTGGTCTACTGGAGGTGATCCTTTGATGTTTATCAATCTTATCTTCTTTTATACCTACTACCTCTCTCAGGTACCAGTCTCCTGACTACTCTAACACATGCAAAAACAACAGTTGAAAATCAATCCATTCCAAAATCATAGAAAATGGAAAAAGAGTAGACAGAAGACCACAGTACAAATGCTAGAATGAAAAACTCTGAAGGGAGTCTAGGCATTGTGTGGCCTACAGAAGGGGAATTCAGGGCAGCCGTCCTGGCTATGTAGATGGACCTTAATAAAACAATGGAAGATATAAAACAACAGAGTAAAGGTAATGGAAATAAGAGTTAGCTAGATTCAGAAATAATGGATTTAATAAACATTATAGCTAATTAAAAATTGAAGGCCTCAGTAGCAAACAAGCAGAAGCAGTGAAGAGAATTAATAAGCTCAAAAACAAAATGTTGGAGAACACAAGACTAGAAAGAGGTAGAGGAAAGAATGATTAAAAATGATACCAGTATAAGAACTCGCTGGATAAACTTAAAAAGAAATAACATTTGTATTATGGGGGTTGGGAGGGGAGTCTCAAAAGAAGAAAATAAAGAGAAAAGAAAAGAAAGCCTATTTAAAAGAAATAATCACTGAAAAAATCTCAATCTGGGAAATGAACAAAAATTGAGATCCAGAAGGCACAAAGAATTCCAAACAAAATAATACCTGACAGATATACACCAAGACACATAATAATAAAGCTGTCAAGAACCAATGACAAGGGCATTAAATTAAAAATATCAAGAGGATAAATGTGACTTATAAGGAAACACCAATCAGACTGTCAGCAGACTTTTCAGTGGAAACATTTCAAGCATGAAAGGACTGGAAAGAGATATTTAAAGTACTTAAAAAAAGACTTATAGAGCAAAATCTCACCTAGCAAGATTAATAATTAATATAGAAGGAATAGTACAGAACTTCATCAAAAAACAACATCTGATTACCAACACCTATTTGCAAATGGAAGAAATCCAAAGAGCTTATTATAGAGCAACAGAACTATGACTATTGCGCTAATAGGCATCTAAATTAATACGGAAAAAGAGAAGTGAGAGGAGGAGAAAGAAGAAAGTAATAATGTCAGAGACAAATGGGTCATAGAAATAACATTCAAGACAATGGGAATGGAATTAAAAAAAAACATTATTAAGAAGACTTCAAAAAATAAAAAGACAAGACAAATCAAAACAAAATCATAACAAATGGCAGTAAGCATTTATTTTTCAATAAGCACCTTAAACAAAAATATCTTGACCTTATCAGTTAAAAGATGTAGAGTGGCTGAATGGATTTTAAAACAAAGCCCAGCATCTGTTGTTCACAAGAAACTTACTTTGCCAACAAAGACAATCAGAATTAGAGTTAGTGATTGGAAGGCAGTTACACAAGAAAATTGCAACCAAAAAATGTCAGGAACAGCTATGCATTCTGTGAGTATGGTAATAGATTTCTCAAGGCTCACAGGGTCTTGGCTAACCTTCAGTGTATTCCTCCGTGTGTATATTTAGAAAACCCTATCTGACCCTCTTGGGGACACCTGCCCTATAGTAACATCAGAAATGGGTTGCAATCTGGAATTGAGTAGCACTATTCCAGGATCTGTTCATTATTCTTAAATCTGTAAAGTTAGTAATATGTCTGAAACACTTTTTAAATATTCTTTTAAATATTCTTGAGAATGTGCTCATAAATACAAAAATTCTGCCTGTTCCATGCCTGATATTTTTGAAGAATCCAAGGATGGAATCTAATGTCTTGTGTTTGTGTGTATGTGTGTGTGTGCGCTTAAGTGTGCTTGTGTACATGTGCATATGTGTGTGTGCATGTCTTTAATGTAGTTTACCTCTTGACCAGATTATACCTTATTAGTGAGGGGGTCATAATTGAGTAATCTATAAACATTTGCATTTAATTTAACCTATTTCAAACCAATGAGAATGTATCTTACTTTTAATTCCTTTCAAGGAAGAACATTTTACTATATAATTTTATTTATCTTTATATCATCCTGTTAAAAAGCATGAATTATTTATTCCTAATTGTTCCTGATTCCATATCCTTTTTGCTTCAGATCTATGTTTAGCTATTCTTATTCCTGTTAAATCATCTGCAGTTACAACTTGGAAGATTTGGGGGAAGAAAAGGTTTATGGATCTACCTTTACCTATAATAACTGTGGTTTTCATTTACACCAATCACTTTGTCATTGTTCATGAAAGCCAAACACTCTTTTCAAATAGGACCTGAACTGACGTTCAGATGCCAATTGAGTAAAATGTCTAAATGTCTAAAACGTCTAAAAATGAAGTTAAATATACTTTAGAGCTTCTATAATCTCAGCAGTCAAGGCAAACTACAGGGAATGTGTAGTTAGTTGACTTTTGTTCAAACAGTATCCAGTACTATACCACATATTTAATGAATCTCAGTGGTAGTCTTAAGAAAGTATAAGACAAAGTTCTAAAGAAGTCAGAGAAAGAGGAAAAGAAGTTAAGACTGGGAAACATTGATCACCTGTTAACAAGCATTTGACTATCCAGAACCATAGTAACCTCCTCAAGACTCCAGAATTCATCATCATTTCATTATTTCTCACTAATTCTTTGAGCTTTTTCCTATAATGTCAATATTTTGATTTAGGAACATATCTCAATATTTTCATTTCTATTTCTTATATATTTTAAATCACAGACCTACCTTGTAAATAATAAAAACCATGTTCTAGGATGGAAAAATTAAAGGTATGTATGACTAAATGTTAAAATATTTTCCTTTTACATATTTGAAACTATTAGTTAGCAGTAAGATGTATTCTAAATTGAATGAACCTGATTTAATTTGGTAATGTGTAAGCTCTATGAAATTAAGTGGGTTTTTATCATCCTCAGTCCTTTATCTCTTCATTCTTCTGGGCTATGGCATTACCTTGGTTGGAATGAGAGCCAAATATTTTTTGAAAAAAATGTTTAATTTCATTTCTTCTGATTTTTCACTTACACTAACATTAGCCATACTATTATTTAATTTACATAAAAACATTTAAAATATTTCTTTAACTCTAATATTCTAGTCAATTTTGTATATAAAATAATTGGCCCAGTGTACCCCAGAGAAGGAAGCATAGCTACTTTTATTGGAAGTAAATAATATTATGACACTATTAGCTTAAGAATATTAGCCTTATTATCTTAGAAATAATAACCTTGTTTAAATCTAGGTCTCATTTCATAAGCTTTAATAAAGATAACACAATGTGATGAATTCCTTTATAATAAAAACTAAAATATTTTGCTTCTTTAGATACATTCATTACAAATTGCTTTTTGTGATTACATATTTTTTAATAATTAGCAAAACTTCCTTTAGAAAATGCATTTTTTTCACTTTAGTCCTGTATGATATTTTATTAGCGAAATATAACATCAATATCTTTTAGATAATTGGCTTTTTTTCCTAGATGTTTTAATGGGTAAGATAAGACATCAATTCATATATTATTATCTGTGGGGAATAGTGCAAATGGAAAATAAATTTTGCAAAAAATGCATGTTTATTTTTAAAATTTACATAAGTGATAACTGAAACAAAGAGAAAGCATTAAATAACACTCACAGACTGGTTTTTAAGGTAAAATTCTTCCTCAGTTCTTCCAAATGTTACTGATTTTAATTAAAATCCATATGATATGTGTGCACATATATGAATGATGCCAGGAATGCATAGGGGTAATTACAGTCTAGTATTGAATAAGTTCATGTTATGTAATAATCTTTACACATTTACTTCCTGCACTATTATATAAGACTATATTATACTAAGACACAAACATTCTTAGAGGTGGTAGGAACCAGCTCCCTCCATTTACAAATGAGTAATTCGCAGACCTGTGATTTGTGAAGTCTCAGATAGGGGCCATAGACTATTTGGGTAGGGGAGCAGCAAATAGAGAGATGCTTTCTAAGGTGTTGGATGAATGCTCTTGAGTTTTAACCTTGTTAGACAGTCTAGCTTGGACAAGGAGGCAGAGCAAGATTCTGTATGCATTGATATCACACATGAGCCCAAACCTGGCAAAAGGAATTCATTATCAGGTGGAGAATGCTGTTGGCTTAACATAGTAGGAGGACCTAGCAAGCAGGCATTCCACAACCATTCTAGGTGATGTATATCTGGAGACTGGAGTCTGGAAATGCTGGACCCTACAAGAAAGGGTAGGGTCCTTATGTTATCCTTTATGATAACATAAGGTAGAAAGGAACTGACACTTAGCTTTGAGTTAAGTCAACATTTTCCAGGGAGGAAGAAATAATGGAAGTGCAGTGACAGAGCTGTTCAGGGTTTGGGCTATAGTCTAGGTGATTGCAAAGGATACCTGCAGAGATGAGATTCTTTGTCAAAAATTGTTGTCTTCTCTAGTCTATATCCCTAACATTTTCCTGACTTATTTGGGAATATGTGTTAGTCGCCTATTACTAATGTATCAAACCACCACAAACTCAGGTGACTAAAAACAATATAAATTTATTAACTTAGAGCTCTATAGGTCAAACTATTTAGTCTTATTAAACTAAAATAAAGCTATCAGATAGGCTGCATTCGTTTTGTCATAGGGTCTAGGATAGAGTCCTTTTCTTCATCTTTTTTAAATTCCAGCTGTTGCTTACATATTCCTTGGGTCATGATTTCCTTACTCCTTCTTCAAAGTCTGTACCAGAAGGCTGAATTCTTCTCATGGTGCCATTTCTTGTCTTCTCTAAGCAAGAAAGAATCTCTGCTTTTCAGAACCTATGTTATTAGACTAGACCCAGTGGAGGGTATGAAGTGTTTATTTCATTTCAAGTTTATTAACCATAATAATATTAATAAAGTAATTTTTGTCATGTAAGATAACATATTCACAGATACTGAGGCTTATACATGGATATATTTGGGTCCTTTATTCTATTTGCCACAGGGATGGGTGTTGAACAGAAATGCTGATTACTGGAGTAAATGCTTAGCTCTTAATTGCCCCCAGTGACACAAGGAATTTGGGTCAAGAAGCCTAGTGACAACTAGTCTTGCCTCCCACTGCTTTGTTAAATCTTGCATTTATGGCAGGGGTACATTTACCTTGTCCCTGGATGCCGACAGAGGAGTAAGAACTCTGCAGGTTTTCCCAGGCAAGGAATGGAAGATCAGCTGCTTTCTTGTTTTTTATGGATACTACTGGGAGGGGCAATGAGAATAATGCCTGCTTCTGCCAGACAAGCATGTATTAGGTAACTGTTCAGTTCTGTGGACATCACTTAACAGGGAAAATGGAGGATGCCATATGTTCTCCCTTCAGTGGGAGGTGAGGTTGAACACCAACTTCTTGCTCAATCTTATTGCAACCCTGGCAAAGGAGTGAGTGTGAAGCTTAGAGCTACCATCTGACCCAGCAATTCCACTTCTAGGGATCTACCCAAAGGACCCAAAAACACTGGTCCAAAAAAATACCTGTACCCCTATGTTTATTGCAGCACTATTTATAAATGGTAAGACCTGAAAACAACCCAAATGCCCAAAAGTAGATGACTCGATCAAGAAGATGTGACACATATACACAATGGAATACTATTCAGCAATCAAAAAAGACAAACTAGAGTCATTTATAGAAACATGGATGGAGTTAGAAAGAATTATGCTCAGTGAAATAAGTCAGAAGGCAAGAGAAAAATATTGATGATTTCACTTTTAGGAGGAATGTTAAGGAATAACAACAAAAAAGAGGGCTCAAGGAAAATAAACAGTTACAATAAAACACAAGCAAACAAAAAAACACAACAAGAACAAAGGGCGAAGACAAACTAAAGGAATCTTCTTTTGGTTGGGGGTTGTGTAGAGACTGGAATGAAGGCAGAAAGAGCACAAAGGACTGAGGTGAAACAATGTTGGGGTGAAATGGTGGTGGGAATTCGCTGGGGACTACAAATTATGTCAAATATAATTAAATAAATTTAAATTAAAAAAAAACAAAACAAAACTATTGCCAAAAAAGGACTTGTCATCAGGCCACCTTCTTCCCCAGCCTGTTCCTAGGTAACTAGGAACTCTACCAGCTAATCTTGTACACAATTCTGGACTATAAGGGAAGCAATAATAAAATCCAAAAGACTCACCATCTTAACATTTTTTTAAGTTAATAGAGACCTATTACCTTATTTTCAATGTTTCGTTTTCCCTATGCTTTCTATGCTGATTTGTTGGGTTTCTTCAGAGGTTTTGGTTAAACGGGGGCAGGTCCTGAGAAGAATGGAGTAACTGTTTTGACAGAAATAGAAGTCTTTAGAATTATTTTTATTTTTAGAAATAAATGATATTGAACACTTTATTTTTAAAATTTTTTCAAATATTTGTTTATGCATACGAAAACTAGAGTATAGGCCAGAGGTGTAGGGAATGAGAGACTTCACCAAACATAGAGTGGGGAGCAGAACAGGCAGACTGACTGAAACACACTGCTGAGGGGAGAAGCAGGTGAGACAGGAGAGGTCTGCTATGCCATGTGAGTCACCTCCCTGGCTGGGGATTGAACTTGTACTACAGTGGCTGTGAATGCTTCACAATGCGGTGTTTAACCATTTGTGCCACCAAGGAGGCCACTGTAATTATTTTGCAATGCATGACTTATCCCTCACAAAAACCCTGGACACCAAACTGGGGTAAGCTTCACTAGCTGTCAATACTTCACGTTTTGTCATACCAAATTTCTAGTAGAATTAATAGTGCCCCTGTTTGATCTCCCCAGGAAAGGACACTGAAATAACTGGACACTTGTCCCAGGTTTCTAAAGGATTTCACACTATGGGCCTGTTCTCTGTGCTAATTTTAATCTGTATTATTTCACATAGTAAGCTGCAATGATGAGTATGATGGCTTTCTCAAATCCTTTAAGCAAATCATCAAGTCTAAGATGAATTGGTTCTGAGGATATTTGACACAGAGAAAAAAATACTTATTAATATCATTTACTACCAGTTGTTGAGTAAAAAAATTCATGTTTATTTCCAAGGTCTTGATTTTTAAGCATGAAAATAGAAGGAAGATGATTGTATGAGACTGGAAATAAAAGGAGAACATTCTTTTTAGAAGAACAGGCTTGGAAAATCAAGCACAAGGGAAAAGTATCTGGTAAAGGACTTGGAGAAAGATTTCTTTTGTGTGGAGGACTCAGATGGAGTTGAGACTTCTTTCTGCTCTGCCACGTGGTGTATCTCCATTCTTTGGGCAGAGAAATGAGGTGGCAATATTGGGATTGATCTAATACCAAGATGCTGAGTAGAGATGGGTGTGACAGGAAGAGGAGAAAAAAAATGGTGGTAACTTGTTGACATTTTTTCCTAAATAACTGTCTATTTAATTTCCATAATTGTTGTTAGTTTAACCTATAGTCACTGTAAGGTAGTTATCCTATTTATAGACAGGGAAACTTAGGTAAGAAAATTCACTTGGGGCAGATTTAGAAAGTTCTAGTGGAAAGTGCTAATGTCGGTAGCTTGTGCTCTCTTCTTCAATTTATTTTCTTGCCTTCTATTATCCCCCACTTAGAATTGTTTTGAAAAATAGAAATTATTCATCATTTATTTAAAATAGATTTAGACTGACTTCTGAAATATAAAAAGTGGTCTGAAGCAGTGTTTTTACTTAAGGCAAAGTATAATTTTATTAAGAAATGAAAATAGTAACTTGGATCCCTTTAAAAATAAAATGAGTTTACTTATTATATTCACATACATACATAAGAACAGCAGATTCAAACACATACTAAGGTTGTTTAGTTAATAATTATTTGTCAAATTATTGAGAATGTTTTTAAAAGCAGAAATCTATATGACTCTATGTTTAGTTTCTTTTACCTTTTCATTGAATAAATGAGTGCTTTAAATATTTTTTACATTTATATCTCTGTTTCTTACAGCCTTTCTCAGAGGTCTTAATGATTTTTAAGTTTTTGATTTACTTTTTTGCTGAGTGATGGGCTTCTGGCAGTAACAAAACAGTAATGAATGTTTGAAAAGCACATATTGGTGCATTGGGTACTTATTTGGTAATTCAGACCAGGGTTTAGATTTCAGGGAGTTTTCTTTTAGTGAAATGCAATCTGAATACTCATTATTATTTTGGTTATTATTGTAGGTTTGTGTGAGCTATTTTAAAGCCAAGAATTCTATTGTGTCCCTGATACAGCTCTCTCTATTTTCTTACTGTTGTATTTTTTCCCATAGAATGGGAGCTGGCTTTTGTCTGAAAGAAAACAAATTTCAACGCTCTGTAGCTGGAATCGAGTTAAGACCTTGAAAAACAAAACTATAGAAATGATCAGACCAATCTTACCTCCACAAGTACATGATCTCAATTTCTTTGTATAATAAAATTTAAAATATTTTGTGTACCTTGTTTTCCAAACCCCACCTCATATGTTATCTCAGCAAACATACCTCTCTTTGTTTCTTTGTCACTATTTTCATTTCAGGAAATAGCAGCCCTTTAGTTTAACCTATAGTCATTGTGTTGATAAGCCTAAGTAAATTATGGTTAATATAACAAACCTGTATTATTTAAAAATTTATTAATGTTAGGAATGAATACAGTTCCTCCAGTTGTCACATTATCAATACTTACACTGCAGTTAGAACTGTTATTCTCCATTTATATTTTCACCCAGGTAATCAAATGAAGGCATTTTTAATAATCTATTTGTCCAGGGCAGTCTGATTGATTATAGCAAATGTAATTTCCCATCCTACTTGAAGATCCATTTTCATATTACACAAAGCATTTGAATAGAGTTAGTGTGTGATAGTAATAGCACAAAGATAATGGTTTTCTATAGAAGGGAAAATGCAAGCTTTTCTATTTTATGATATTCTGTAGAGGTCATATATGAGTAGTTATATTATCTGCTTTCCCCAATGATGCCACAATGTCATTACAAACTATTTTCTAACTTTTATTTTTAATGGGTAAAGAAAATTGGATACTTGTATTAGTTTGCTAGGACTGTTACAATAAAGTGGACAAGATGTGTAGTTTAAAAAAACAGAAATTTATTGTGTCATAGTTCTGGAGGCTAGAAGTCTCTGATCCAGGTGTTGACACAGTTATTTATCGTAGAGAATGTGAGAGAAGAATTTATTTCTAGCTGGGCTCCAGGTTGGGAGATGGTCATCTTCTCCCTGAGTCTTTGTTTTCCTTCTTACTTGTCTGTGTCCAAATTTCCCATTCTTCTAAGGGAATAAGTCATATTAGAGAAGGGCCAACCTTAATGACTTTATTCTAACCTGTTTAACTCTAAAGATCCTTTTACCAGGAAAAAAAATTTCTGAGGTACTAGGCATTAGGATTTGAACATAAGAGTTAAAGGGGGTAGGGGAGCCTCAACCCATCTTGTAACTAGATGTTAATTCTACTTTGATAGTGTTGTCTTAAGGATTTATATTGGCATAGACAATTTAATGCAATTCAATTATCTATTGAACATTTAAGTAGGATTAGAGACACACCAATCTATAGAATCAGATGACTCAAAGACAAATAAGAATATATCTGTATATCTGAAGTGTGATTGCACAGACCAACACAATACTACTAAAATATAAGTGAAGAAGTGCTATATTAAAGTTATAAAAAGATACTATTGCCAAAGGCAGAAGAGAATATATGACTCATTTTAGGCTGCTCTGGGTGGACCTCATAGACAGAATGAAGTGGGGAGTGCATTGTGGTGAGAATAGAAGTTTTGGGGCGAGGTATATATGACTGCCTTCTATGAACCAGTAGTCTTTATGCTTCTGTTTTTAGGGACACTGGTTCTCTGTTCTATAGGGAGTGGGTTAGAATAATTTGCCTGCTAGAAAACTTTTGTTGAGTTTCTTATATGTGAAGTTGTGTTAGATATTTGCGGGGTATGGAGATGAATATAATACTGTTCTTACCCTAAAGAGGCATGTAGTTTGTCCACACACTGAGAATTCTCTGGGCTCCACAAATCTATCAAATATTTGAGGCTACTATCTACACTAACTTTGCTGCCAAGGAAAGTATAAATAGAATTTTTTTCATTTAAAAAAGAAATTGCCAATTTCCTTCTCCTCTCCCAAACAGGTATTAATCATTCAAGTTCCACCATTAAAAGAAAGGCGTTTATTTACTGGGTCAGTAAGCACTGAAGCAATTTACTGATATTAGTATATTTGGTTATCCTGGGTACATTTGCTGGAGGCATAAATTTATCTCACAATAAAATTTGTGAAATTGTGGGCTTTTTACAATTATTTGAGTTCTCCTGATAAAATCTGTTGTATTGTAGAAAAGATTTTTTAGAACATGGAGGTCAGCAGCAACACCATACAATGAAACGGCCCTTCTTTGTCAGGGCTGGTTTCACGTATGGCTCGATATGAATAGACAGGTTTCCACATTTTCCTCCTGTTCATAAATATTTAATTTGGTTTTATTTAGTGTACAAATGAATAACCCATAAAGGAGTTGATTTTAAAAACATTAATTTTCACAAATTTAAAACTCTGTAACAGTCTGTGAGTGTAGCATTATGAATTACAGGGAATCTTAGCAAGATGCACTCCCATTGTAATCAAACTAGTTAAAGCCAGTGAGGCAGGACTAAATTGTTGTGACATTTTCCCAGCCCCTCTATTACCTGTCAAATTGGAAAAAAAATCAAGGCATCAGGACAAGCCTTACGTATTGATGTGCTCACTCTTGTTATTAATTGAACTAAATGGATAAGCTTGTCCATCAAGAGTAACAAACACATCTGCTCATTGTTAAAAAAAAAATCTTCTTAACCTTCTGTTTCTTACCCGTCCCTGGGATTTGAAAAATGCTTCGTTCTCTATTCAAGAACCATGATGACTATTGTGTTTGTTCTACACTTTTTTTAATTTGCTGACAAAGTGAAATATGGAATACTGTATTCGCTTATTTCATGTTTGGCTCACAATGGATTGAGTTATATAAAGTAGGACATGGACAAATTACAAAAACCAGAACAAGCAGGGGCCCTAATAGTCTTATATAACTACGAACACTCTACATCTGCTTTAATCCATCATCTTCTTTGCTCCTCAAATAAAATAGGGTTTTTCAGTTTCTGACTTTTAAGTACAAAGAGAAAGTTTTTCCATACTGTAAAACTGAAAAACTTTTGATGAGAAAGCAACTCAAAAAAATGCAAAAGGGGAAATCTCTTGGTTATTTCATTTTTGTGAGTCTATTAACTCCAAAAGTACATTGCAAGCTGTGATAAAGTAAAGCTATTCTAAATCTTTTGCCTGAACAAGGTGTTTGTGACAGTATTTCATTGGCATGAAAACAAAAATTCATCCTCCATGCATTGAGATGTGCAAGTTTTCTCCTAAGTTGTAATGGGAAGAAATGACAGCAATCTAAGCAACATTTTTTTCTTAATTTTTAAAAAATTCAGTAAGCTTATCTAATTGTGTGCATCTGAGACTTTTTAGCCTAATCAAGCATTTGATGTTTATTAGAGCTGGAATAAATAATGCACCATGCATCATGGACTTTCTATTTTACCAATATTAATGAAGACAACTGTTCTTATCCTGCCTCCTGAAAATAGTTAGAGCTTCTGTTGAAGGATAGGAACAATAATTCTGAACTGTTTCAATGTTTGCAAAATATTTGCCACTAAACATCACGAAGTCACAGAAACCGAAAATGTAATTAAGATTCACTAATGCAATTTGTCTTGTTCCACATAAGAAAATAAGGCAGTTGAAAGAAAAGTAGTCACCCGTTGGCAGGATGGGGGAAATTTTACATATAAAAATGAAAGCAGCAGTGGTTTACAAGTTTCTCCATATGTTTTTATGTGTTATTGAAGAGTTCTTCCAAGTTTGACTAAACTCAAAGTCCTATTGATGCTGGAGCAGACATGAATACTGATGAAGAGGCCAGAGATAACAAATTAAAACTTGTCTTTCTTCATCCCATGTTCCCTTTTGTGTAATCTATATTGGCATTTTTTTTTTTTTTTACTGTTCCAGAAGGGTCTCCCAATCCTCCTTAGGCTCTGCCTAGAACTCCAGATTGTGGCCTTTGTAAATAACGTACATAAAGAAGGGCTGTTAAACTCTTGTTGAGTTATTTTTGTTTTGCACTTTGCACCTTCAGTGCATATGAGAACTACTCCCACACCATTTCCTGACAAACCAAATCTTGCTGTGAAGGCTGAAAACGTTAGTCAGTTGCACCCTATTTTTAGGACTTGTAATGAAGAGAAAATGTAGTGTTATAACACCCATCCAAATGCTGGCGCCCCAGTAAATGTCTGTAGAGCTCTAAGAGCTAGTGTAGACAATTTATACAAAAAAGACCAAGTTGTGACCAATCCTGCAAATAAACAGGCAACAGATCACTAGGACTTGTGACGTGATCTAGCCACGGGTTGGAAACGCCAACCTTGCTACTATTGAAGATCACAGATGGCCGAGAATAGAAACAGCAGTTACCCAGGAACTGGACCTGGAAGGATGCTAATTTTAGTATTAGAAAAGTGGAAACAAGTCCAAAAATCTCAGCTTCTTCTGTGAAAATCACATTTTAAATTTTTACTTTCCAAATAATAGCAGCTAACTTTTATTGAGTGGTTATTTTATGCCAGGCATATTGCTATGTGCTTTACATCTATTAGCTCATTTAATCCTATGGAAACACTATAGGAGGTAAATGTATTATTCTCGTTTTATAATTGAGTAAAGTCAGGCACCAACCAATTGGTAAATAGTGCCATGGTCATGAGGCTAGTTAAGAGCAGAGCTCAAGACCCAGGTTGTCCCACTGTTTTGCCTTTCTTCTGATCTTTACTGATGGAGAACATTTTTAGAAATGAACTTTAACTTTCTTTGTAATTTCATGCTACTTCCAATCATTTGCTTGCATACCTCCCAAGGAGCAGACTGACAGGTGTAGGGGAAAGGGAAAACTGGAGCATGTTTCAGTTACAAAATGTCCAAGGTTGATGGAAATTTCTCCAGATTGAAGGCATGATACTTGCAGATGCATGCTACCAGTAGATTGCAATCTTGGTTTTTTTCTTGTTGAATCCACATAGGTTCATTTTGATTCCTCAGCTCTCTAAATTCAGTCACTGAGAAACCTTGTGGCTCTAAATCAGGTTCAAATATTTCCTTTCTCCATGGACTTGCAGTGATTTTAAGCCAGTTTAAAATTCAGAATCCCTATGTAACATGAATCCTTCTAAGCCCCAAAAAGAAAGTCTAATAATGGGTGTACATGATCACACATTTTTAGCAACTTTACAAAAATGGAGTATTTTGTTTTCAATTGGTTAAACTATTATCTCTTCCATTTCAACTTCCCCAGTATCATTGGAATGATCCAGTGTTTGGAGGGAACCTGCCTAAGAAAAGTTGAGTTGAAGATACATTTCGTTTGGTTAGAGTGAATTTTATCTAGTGGCTTGTCACCACTTCTACTTTGTTCTTGTTGCCCCAGTAGGAATAGCCACAGCAATATTCCAGCCACACCCTGCATTGATTCATGTGGCTTTCAGTAGGAGACCCAGTGTACAAGTATGAGCAAGTTTCAAAATTTACAGAGGAAGAAGCCAGACTATTCACTTTCTGGATATTGTGGTGTTCATGGTACTTGAAATTTTTATTTCAATTATCATTTGTATTACTTATTTTCTAGATAAATACTCATCACAAAGATTTTATTAAAATTTTAATATTCTTTTCCTTAAGGAATCTTTCCCGATAAACTGTAAATCAAGCCCAAATAAAACTTAGATAAGTCTTGCTCAAAGAAGACTGGTGTATAAATCCAGAAAAACAAGTTATCTATATACACACTAAACACAAATGCTCAGTGAACTTACATTGACCTGTCTAGCATAATTTTTCCTTCTGGGGAAGGTTTATTTTTCAGATTCTTGGAGAATGAGGAATAAATGAGTTGAGAGATATTCATTTGATTTAAGTGTTCAATAGTAGCATATACTGCCCATTTAACTCAGTGATTTTTAAGGTGTGACTGATTCTGAGACAAAGAGCATTTGCATCACTAAGGTTGAAAATGTAAATTCTCTTACCTTACTCCAGATCCACTGAATCAGCCTTGGGTGAGGCTGAGGTCCAGCAAGGGGTATTTAAAGGACACCAGTTTTGATTTGGATGCATTTGAAAAGCAGTGTTTTCACAATGCATGTTTTCACAATGTTGAAAGGGAACATAGGACTGGCAAATCTAATCTCTCCAGAAAAGATTTTGTAAGCATTGGCAATATTTATTTCTTTCTTAATTTTCTCTTGTCATTGAAGATATACTCTAATCATTTTAATTCATATCTGCTAAGGTTGTCAGAGTAAGTTGCTATTGCAATCTACAAACTGGATTCCATCTAAGTCTCAGAGAGCAAGTACTTTCCTATTTTTGAGGTTTGTGAGAGACACCTCCTAGTTGTCTCTATTTAGAGCAGACCAAAGACATTTGTGGGGAATATCTGAGGAAATTGCAAGTGCCCAAATAACACTTAAATATAAACTACTCACAAAACTACTACACAGACTTGTAGCATGAAGAAAACTTTTCAGACAAATTACTCTTTAGTAACTTTTGATTTGTAGGACAGAGGCGAAAGTCAGATTTAATCGGCAAGCTAGTTTTTGTCACAAATCTGAAGAACTGGTCTGCTCCTCAGTTTCTCATTAGATATAAGTGATTGTGAAACATTTTCTTCTCAGGCAGATTTCATCTGGTGTTCAAAGCTTTTCCTTATCTTATCCATAGAGTGTTAACAGTTATTTAAACTTCCTGTTTTGAAAATAAAAATCATTTTTAAAACTCAACACAAAAATCAACTCTGTGGTCATATTGGGACCTGTTGCTTTTTGTAAATTCCTTAACATTAGATGAAATTACATTTTCCTGCCAAAGGTCATGCTTTGTTTTCATATCTATCTTATCATAAATTAATGATTTTTTTTTCAATTTTTTCAAAAAATAGCCCTAGGCTACTTCATGATTAACTTTGACATTGATTGAAACACAAACTTTTTCTGCTACCAGGGACCCACTGAGGGGAAAGCCATTGAATGGCACATTTATAATGTCACTGACACTAGAGGACACCCTATGAGCATTGTGAGGTACAGAGAACTGTAACCAGATGGATTTTTCTCTCTTCTTGATTCAGTTGTGGTAGTTTGCATGTTTCTGGGAGCTCACCTTTTTCCCCAAGATATCCAGTGTTTTGCCATTTAATTCTCATAGACTCCTCTTATGCTCTTTTTTATTATCATGGCATCATTATAAGTTGTCTTTCCTCTCACCATTTTACATCGTTAGTGGAAATTAAAACTGGTCCAGTCTAACCACTATGGAAGCTGTGTGGAAGATCTTCAAATTACTAAAAATGGATCTATCATATGACCCAGCAATTCCAGTCCTAGGAATCTACCCAAAGGACACAAAAATATTAATTAAAAAGGAAACCTGCACTCCTATGTTCATTGCCACACTATTTGCAATAGCTAATATATGGAAACAACCTAAGTGTCCCCAAACAGATGATTGGATCAAGAAGATGTGGTATATATATACACAATGGAATACTACTCAGCAATCAAAAAGATAAATCCATGCCATTCTCATGTAGTAGAGCTGGAAGGAATAATACTCAGTTAAATGTCAGAAGGAAAACTAAAAAATATTGTATGGTTTCACTTATCGGAGGAATATAGGAAAACTGAACAAAGGGTCAGGAAAAAATGCAAAATTTGCAGGCACTTTTTGAAGGCAAATTTTGAGACATACTACAGGGTTTGGGGAGGAAAGAGTTTTAAAAGGGGAAGGAAGAACACAAGGTTCATAGGTGATCTGGGAGTAGGAATTATAATTGGATTACATTTGAGGGGAGAAATCAAACATTATTACTGGTCCATGAACAACAATGTAAAAATAAAATATTAAAAAAGAATTATTAATTAAATGTTCAAAAATTTCAGTATCATTGTTAAGGCTATGAAAATCTTAAAAATAATCTCCCTTGCTTTCCTTGGGGAAAAGAAATAAGTTCTTTCTGCCCTCCATTTTGTATCCAGTGCCCTCCAGCCTCACTCTTACTTAGTAGCAGAACAATGAACTCCTTAAAAGGACTGTCAGTACCTTACTCTCAGAAGAGTGAAGGAATCATGGATTGTCAGGGAAGGGAGACTCAGAGACATGAGGGTTATTTTGTTTTGGGAAGTGACACTTTCATCACTTCAGAGTGGTAAAGACAGAGTCCCACAGCCAGTGACACTGTGCCAAAGGAAAGGGCAGAGTGAAATGCTGAGAAGGTCATGAAAACTACCATAGCACATCATCCAAAAGGAACTCTGTGAGTTTAGAGAAATAAAGAAATGACTGACATTATATTTCATACAGATGTATCTCAATAATGTATATTGTACAGTTCTGAAATTGAAAGTTTTGAAATTAAAATTTGTTTTTCTTGACTTCTGAGGGCCAAGGATAAATTAATTTTTCCATGTTTTCCTCTTGGGATTCATGTTTATCTTTTCCTAGGACTAGAACACAAGGGTGGCATGATCCAGCTACATTATGTATTTAACATAAATACAACAAACAAACAAACAAAAAAACCAACACAACTCAGTATTAAAACACCAGTAATAATTTTATTTCATCAAAGACAAAATTTTCAACAGTTAAGTAAACTAAATTTTGGACCAAATATAATATTTATTCATTATATATATTTTAGAAATGGGGTTTATAAAGTGAAAATATGTATATATTATATTCACAAATCTTATCCACAAAAATACATTCAGCTAAAAATATTTATGATTTATAACTTAGGTTATCTAATGGTAAATGAAATACATAGATAGCTGTAATTTTGTTGTTTTTTTTCCCCATTATATTCATTGCTCACTCTATAATACATTATAACAATTGCTAACAAGTAAGAATAGTGATACATTTGAAAATTTTTAATTTGTGTTCTTTTAGTCTCCAGTTGGGAAAATTTTGTGAAGAAAGGAATGCTTGGAAAGCATTCAGGAAAGAACACAGGAAGATTGAACTTATTTTTCTGGATCCTATAAATGAAATTTTTAAAAGAAATTACATTGAGACATATTAGAGAGAGTACTGACTCAAGAGATAATGTGTTATTATTCTAATTAGTCTAGAAAATTCCTTCTTAGGTTGCTTAATTCTGTGGTTCCCAGATGTTTGATTTCATAAACCATTGTTTAAAAAAGAAATAAAGAGACAAACAAGTGATTATTTTATGTTTCTCAATAAAGACAGTAAAAATTATCTTTGCTATTATTTCACTTAATGTGAGCACTTAGCCTAAAATAATAATATGAAACTTTAAACAAATAAATTCAGTTTCATAAAAGTTCATACCATTTAACATTTTTTTTAAAGATTTTATTTATGCATATAAGAGCTGGGGTACAGGCCAGCGTCCAAGGAGGTGAGAGGATTCATCAGAGATAGAGTGGGGAACAGAACAGGCAGATTGACTGAAATACGCTGCTGAGAGGAGCAGTGGGCGAGGCAGGAGAGGTCTGCTATGCCATGTGGGGCCCCTACCTGGCCAGCAGCAGGGATCCAACTCGTGCTGCAGTGGCTGTGGTTTGCTTCATAGTGCATTGCTTAACCCACTGCGCCACCAGGGAGGCCCAAAAGTTCACACCATTTAATCATTTTTTACTTTGCCATACAAATATGAAATTTGTCAAAGGTGTAACTGTTGTTCTAACTGACATTTAAATAACACTATGTTAATTCCCAGTACAAAACACTAGAACCTCAAAGATGAACTATGATTCTAAAATTTGATTTTATGATTACTTCAAGGAAGGATTATCCGACTTTCTCACTTATTTAATGAAGAAACATAGTTCTTCTCTAAACTTTTCAAAGCAGCACTACATTATAACTATATAATTTCATATAAATTTCATCATTATAAACTGACATCTATTATGTCATGCATTGTATTAACCACTAAAAGGCCAATTCTATCCTTCACCATGTAATTGATCCTTTACTTTAATTACCTAGTTCTCTTTCCCCCTTTCATAGGTAACTCCTAATTTTTTGCTTTATAATCTATAAGTTTATTTTTGTTTTATTTAATTCATTTTTGTTTTCTTTCTATACCATGTATTAATAAAGTCATATGGTGTTTGTCTTTCTCTGCCTTAGTGTCAATCCTGTTGCAAATAGCAGGGTTTTTTCTTTTGTTAATTTCTGAGCAGCATTCCATGGTATGTGTATATGTGTGTGTATATATACCACTTCCTTTTTTATCCAATCATGTTGGTAGAGAGTTGTTTTCAACACTTGGATATTATAAATAACGTTGGTATAATATGGGGAAGGCAGGTTATTTTTTTTTGAATAAATATTTTGTATTCTTTGGGAAGATATTCAGAAGTATTATAACTGGAATCTCTATGTTTAATTTTCTGAGGAATCTCCATACTGCTTTCCATAATGGTAATGGCTGCAGCAATTTACGTTCTCACCAACAATGGATAAGGATTCCTTTTTCTCACATCTTTTCCAACACCTGTTGTTTCTTGCCTTTTGAATAATAGCCATTCTCACAAGGGTGAGATTATCTCATTATTTTTCTTTTCATTTCCCTAGTAACAAGTTGATGAACATAATTTTTATGTGCCTATTGACCATCTCCATGTCTTCTTTGGAGAAGTATCTGTTCAGATTCTCTGCCATTTTTTTTTTTAACACCAGGACCTTTGCTATTTTATTATTGAATTTTTGAGTCATTTATACATTTTTCATATTAATCCCTTATGGGATGTATGATTTGGATATATTTTCTCTCATTCAGTAAGATTCCTTTTTATTTTGATGATTTCTACTTTTGCTGTGTAGAAACTTTTTAGTATGATGTAGTCCAATTTGTTCATTTCTTGTTTTTGTTTACCTTACTGTTCTGTCTAGTCCTCAAAAACATCTCTAAGATTGATTTTGAAGAGCATATCACTTATGCATTCTCTTATGTATTTTATGGTTTTGGGTCTTACATTCAAGTCTTTAATTCATCTTGGTTTAATTTTTGGGTAAAATGCATAATTCTTATGCCCTTTCTTTAAGAACAGAATATTGTATAATTAAAATTCATTATATCAATAGTAGCATTGAAATTTTAGCTCTTAATTCTTAAGGCATAATACATATTTATTCATTTGTTATATGTGATCTACTAAAACTATATGGATACATGAATAATATTTTTCTATGAACTTCAACATTTTAGGAAAATACCTACCTTTTGTTTTCATTTTAAGAAAGAATTTGTGCTTAGAAAAAATTAAAAGACTGCTCATCTTTATACCTTACATAAAATTCCTCTAGTTCTTTGGTATGGTTTGTTGAACATTTACTCTGAGTCAGTGATAGTCAGACACTATTTTCTTTAATTTTCACAACTACATAGAGCAATTGCATTATAACTAACATAAATGAAGGCCTATGTTGTTAAAAAGAAGCCCAAAAACTGAAAGTTCATGGTAGAACAAACCTCTATGGTCAAAACTTCTTATTACTGGTTCCAAGATTTTTATCATTAAGTTTCTCAGTCATGCTTTGTTGGTGGTGTTTCTTTCCTTTGAATGATTTACCATCTACTACTTTAACTGCTAAGGCTGTATTTATTCCATCTCATATGCTAAACATTTTATTCCTCCAGAAGGAACTGTTCAATTCTTTTTTGAATACTCAAATCACTATATTTATGTCATTCTTTTGTCATTTTTTCACACAAAGCCTTATTCCATTATATTTTTACCTCTTCACAACTGATGATAAATAAAGAGTGGGGCCATTCTCTTATCAAATAAAGTACTTGTGCTCATTTGCAATGTACTCATCTTTTATCTACAGGAAATATGAAAAACAGAAAAATCATTAGAGGAACACTAAGTAGCAAATTCTGAGTCAGTAAATGATGGCCTTAACAAGCTCCACCCTCTGATGTCTTTACAGATTCCACTCCCATCTCCATAGCAACTAGATCTTAGTAGTCAAGGTTGATAACTTCTGCTATTCCATGAATGTGACTTCCTGAAGAGGGTGCCACTGAGAACTCAGGAATAAGTCAAGTGGCTCTGTTCAACTTTTAACTTACGTGCACTTACTCTCTTGGTTTGCTGACTGTTACTGTCAGTCAGTCTTCTACTCCTACTTCTTTCTTCTTGTTCCTCCTTCTCTCTGTTTGCCCTCTTCTCATAGACACTATAAAAAAAACTTTTTTTTAAAAAAAATTCACTTCTATCTTCATGTCTACTTTTGGGTTTTATCATATGCTCTTAAGCTTATGAGAGTGGACCCACAACTCACACAGATGACCCCACTCATCCCTGGGGTTCCTTGTAACAAAATCTCTAAGAAACAAGGTAAAGCAGTTTCTATACAACTGAAACTACATTGTGACCTTACAGGGTGTTTTCATATTTAGAATTTTATTGTCCAAATACCCCAGTCCCATTTTGTAGACTTCCAGAGCTCTGTGGGAAGGCAGCTAGTCCCCATCCACCATAACCTTTCTCAATCTCTCATGCTCCTGAAAGTTATTTAAAAAGTCTAGCATTCTCAGCACCTAGTGTTAGATAAATAAATGCTCAATGATGATCAATTAATAATATATTTTATTCACAGGTGAACCGCATCTTCTCTCTGAAATTCACAAACCAAAATGTATAATGCTCCTTTGAGATACTATTCCAAAGGACACAAGGTTTTCTCTGAGCATGTGAAAGTCAGAGATAGCTGGTCTCAGGAAAGTAGCAGTACATTAAATTTTAATCTGAGGAAATAAAACAGGGAATGCTATAAACTTACAAACTAGAAATAGGAGCATTTGAAAGCTGATATGTGAATTGATGCTTCCTTTTAATATACCTCTAAACAATTCATATGGTTCATGATAAGAGCTGACCCCTGTTAAAGCTCTCTTCTATGATTCCTTTAAAAATGCATTTTCAAGGTTTTATGTAAGGTGTGTAGAGGAGAAATGGTTGATTCAAAGTATTTTAATGGGCAACATGTTTAGTTAGCCATATATGTAGTGACCAGAAGTTTTAAATGAATTCTATTATTATTCTAATTTTAAGCTGTCCATAGTGACTTAATATATGGAATTGATAATATTTTTTAAAGATTTATTTATGCTTGCAAGAGCTGAAGTATTGGCCAGAAGTGTGTATGGGAGGGGGGGGGGGTGAGAGGATTTACCAGAAACAGAATGGGGAGCAGAATAGGTAGATCTACTGGAATACACTGCTGAAGGGAGCAGAAGGCGAGACAGGAGAGGTCTGCTGCCCTATCTGGGTCACCTCTCTGGCCAAGGAGGTGCTCAAACTCCTGCTGAAGTGGCTATGAATAGCTTCATAGTGCTGCACCTTAACCCCTTGCACCACCTGGGAGGCTCCAGAATTGATAAAATTATTAATAAAATATAAATCTGTTAAAACTATGCCTGTCATTTACTGTTCAAATCATTTCATGGATTCTTTTTATCAATATAATCAATAAAATTAGAAGAAAATACTATAGTGGTTTAGATGCCACTAAAATGTCTTAAGTAACTTAACCATACATATATTGAATAACATCTTGGAATTTGTAAACAGAAAGACTACTGGAGAACAGTAGTCTCTCATTCTTCTTTGTCATGAAAAGTTTTTGTTCATTCATTAATGCTGTCCATGTAAAGTGGCAAAAGCCAAGAATGAGGGGTGGTGAAAATTGGCATTGGGCACCAGCAGAAGTGTATTCAAATATAAATGAGGTGTATCTGAACTAAAGCAGAAGGCTGAGTTTTTCTTGAAATCATGAGGGTGGGGTCTTTCCAATGGAAAATTAGAGCAAAAAGAAGTTTGAATTTGGCTATAAAAGTTAAAGTTTATAATATCTTGTAACTTAGGAAACCCTGAGATGTTATAAGATGCCTGAAAACTTAGCCTCATTAATTATTGATTGATATAACTAAAATTATTGCTGTTCACAGAAAGAAATTAATGTACAAAAGGTAGAGGTTGGGATCTTTAAAGACTAGAGACAAACAGATCAATAATAACAAAGATGGGGGTCTCCTTGGTGGCACAAGGAGTTAAGCTGTAGCACTATAAGCCATCCTCAGCCACTTCAGCAAGAGTTTGATCCCTGGCCAGGGAGATGACCCACATTGCATAGCAAATGTCTCCTGCCTCACATGCTGCTCCCCTCAGCAGTGTATTTTAGTCAATTTTCCTGTTCTGTTCCCCACTCTGTCTCTAGTGAATCTTTTCACCCTCCATAACTCTGGTCAGTACCCTAGTTCTTGTATGCATCAATAAATAAATCTTTTAAAAAATAACTATAAAAATGACCTAAAAGAAAATTAAATTATGTTTTAAAAGAGAATAGTCACTACTAAAATATATATAAACTAAATACACATTAGTTTCACACATTTGTAACAATTTACTTGAAAGATGAATTTCTAAGTTGCCAAGAAAAACATAAAAAATGTTAAAAAGTATTTTAATAAATATGAGATGCATTAAAACATATTCATGTTTCTTATGTGCTTTCCATAAAACTTTACCACTGGGATAAATACCAACCTGAAATAACACTTACTTGGCTCAGATTTTTATGGGTGTAACACATTTATTGAGTAGCCTTCATTTGTTTTGAAAACTGGAATTGCTTTTAGTTGAGTTGTAATGTGATTTGATGAAGAAGGGAGGTCTACTATGATCTATTTTGAATTTAATGGTTTATTTTTTAATAATTTTGTAATGTAAGCAGGTTCAATTGTTCAAAAAAAAAAGAAGCATGAGTTCCTAATTGGACAGTTAATCCTATTTTTTGCATGGCTAGTCAATTTAGTACAGTAGAAATTAGCAAGTGCTCACTGAGAGAATTAGTTGAGGTATTTGCCTTCTGTCTTCTTTGTGCCTATCATGTCTGTCTTAGAGGACTTGACATGTACATTGTCAAGCCAACTTGACAATTCTGAATAAGAGACAATGAGAGAAACAAGGAAAGCTGATTTTTTCCCCAAAGCATAGTGATGGTACATGCAACCCCATGATTAAAGAGATCTTTGTCTACTCCTTTATCACTCACTTTGGAGGGAAAAAAGTACTTTCTATACATTCTATAAATTGCCATTAATACCGTGTCTGAATTAGATTTTTAGACCACATCACAGGAAAGTCGTTTCCACTGGTGAAGTTTTTGTTAAAAAGTGGGACAAGTTACATAAAGAAGAACTAAAAAGTTAAGACAGATAACATCATTGGCTTCAGAACTCAATATGTGTTTGACTCTGGGAAGCAAAATTCTCCATATGGAGATCTCCTAGAAGCTTCTCACAGTGGAGCGGTAACAAGTGAAAGAGATGCAGTAGGCTGTACTCTCAAAGGAGTGCACATTTTTACCTTAAGAGATTTAGAATCATATGGCTCACTTGAATTTTCATTGGTCTTCCTTACAAAATCCACTATTCCAGTAAAACTTCAAAGGTGACCCTGAAATTACAATAAAGAACAATGAATGACAGACTGCAAGTCTCTCTGTCTTCCAACTGAAAGAGAAAGCCTTTATACTGAACTGAGTTTGAGGTGCAAGTGTAGATGCAAGTGGGTTCAAATGGTCAGTTGGTTCAAAGGATCCGTAGGTTCAAATGCCACACAGAGAATTACTAGACATTTGATCTTCCTCAACCATTGATTTAGAGTAGGTCTAGCAACTAAAAATCCCACAAAATTGACTTGATTATTCAACTTTCTGTTAATTTCTGTTTCTAGAAAATAGAAAAAGGAAGTCCCCTACATTCTGAAACCAGAATTGGTTGAAGACAGATAAGGTCACAGTGACATTCTCTTCTTGCTCTTTCTGAATCTCAGTGTATCTGCATATAAGAAAAGGTCAAAGATCTAAGGTGATGTAAATATGTATTGATGCAGATTTTTTTAGACATTGCTTTATTTTTCCCTTTTAATTCTTTAATTTAATGTAGAGATAGTGATATGCAAAGTGTAACACTTGAAATTCCACTGTGGGCTGTGGCCAAAGGACTTTTTGTTCCCAGTCTAGGAGAATGTGAAGAACTTGATGAATAACTTACACATTGACATATATCATAGAGCATAGTGCTTAGTTCTATTGCTATTTCCTTTGTTGAAGGAATCTGGTTGTTCACAGGTCCTCTAGCAAAAGTTCCTTATCACAACATTGATTAGACCTGATTGATCAAAACAGCACTATGAAAAGCCTACAATATAGTCATTGTCTTTTAAGATTGACTACATCCCAGTCTATGTACAAAAAATATAGATAGCAAATATTTATTGAACAAATATAATATAGCAAGTATTTATTAAGTACCAGGGGGGCCTCCCTGGTGGCGCAGTGGGTTAAGCAACGCACTGTGAAGCAAACCGCAGCCACTGCAGCACGAGTTCGATCCCTGCCGCTGGCCAGGGAGGGG